>JAHPZR010039757.1:0-17933 GCA_019787425.1 Platygyra sinensis | reverse complement strand
AGCTACCACATGATCATCTCCCAAAATTTAAGCTACATATAATGAACGGTACTATAAATTAAAACAGAGTTACCCTAACATACAAATAAAAGCTAACCGCAAGCAAACCGAAAAAATAACCTACGTAACAGTGCTAACTGCTCTTGCTCAGTGCAGTTCAGTACATGAAGTTGAATATTAATAATCTGGGGTGACCATGAACAGGGGCGGATCTAGCGGGAGGGTGGAGGGTGCAGGGGGTGCGTACCCTCCCCCCCCCCCCCCCCCCCCCGAGATGAAGAGTTCTTCTTGGTAATCGCTTTTAAAATTTGTTTACCTCATGCTCACCGGTCAGTGACATCATCAGTTAGGGGTGCACCCCCTCCTAAGAAAAATCCTGGATCCGCCCCTGATGAAACACATACCCTGGGCAGTTCTTGACTAAATATCTCAGTTCCTTGAGAGTTAACAATAAGATCTGCAGGCAAACGATCTGTTCTGTCCACAACATGGTTGGATACGTGATTCTCCCTTGAACACAAGAAGAAAAAACAATTCGAAATATTGTATTATCTTTTCTTTCCACAAATGAATCTACTCGCGCTTGACATTAAAAACTGTAAACTGTAAACTGTAAACTACCGCTAACACATTCGAAACTTAAAGACTACGTACTGCTCTCTTCACGCGTGCACAGCTTTTTCACGCTAACCTTACAGACTAATTTAACGTTCTTAGAACTTTGATGTGTGTTCTTAGAGCTTTCAAACTTTCACGACTACAGACGAAGCTCCATTAACGGCCACTTTTTCAGGTCCTGGCGGACGGTCCATAGATTCAATCTTCTTTATTAGGACCTTAAGATACTGGACGCGGCGCAATTTAAGAACGAGGTCCCGTCAGAGAAGGCATGGTCGTGATCGCCACCTTGCGAATTTACTTCCGGTTGCCGTCGTCCAAGGCCGCGTCCAGGATACCTTAAGGTCCCTATTTTAACTTCTTCGCGACCGCCACCTCTCCGCAGCAGCAACGGCCACTAAAGCGCATCCAAACTGCCAAAATAGAATCTCGACTGACAACGGCCAGTTAATCAACGAGTTAATAACTCATATCACACCCCTTCAGGTACCTCCCCATAATCATGGCCATATCTCTACAACGGCTTCTTTCCCCTGTGGAGAGATTCGACTGAACTTTTTTCCCGTACTAATATACAACGTTCTGCGTCTTACAGTCTTACACCTTTTACAAAGCGCGCTTCTAACTTTTCCGGACACCAAAATTTTGTCGCGCTTGCAACTTTCCAGTGCTTACTTTTCAATGGTGCTCTAGGGTTCAAATTTTAAACTCCTTGAAAGAAGCAAGTGTTCTTTTTTTCAGCACTTCATTAGATTTTCCAACAGTTATTGTAGTAGTAGATAAAATATGAGCGGGAGATCTCACGCGAATATTTTATCCTACTTGGGAAATGAATACATTAAATTGAATGCAAAGTATTGTTATGGGATTCGTTCATTGGACATGCATGCCAGAATGCCATACACATCGGACGCAAATATTTTCACCTACTTGCGAAAGGAAAACAATAAATTGAATGCAAAGTATTGTTTTGTGACATGGATGCCAAAATGCTGTACGTCCCACAGGAGACAGTGCATGAGACAATAATAGAAATATTCTAAATTTTCAGTCACTGCCAAATCGCCAGTATGGCAACAGTTCGTTTTCGTCCGCCGAAAACTGAAAAGGAAGAAATTTTGTTATTGTCTGAAACCGTACCTAAAAACACCAAGTACAATACAAAATGGGCGGTGAACGTTTTTACTGCCTGGCAGAATACGAGAATGAACAAAAAAGCGCAGTTGGAAACATCTGGAGGCAACGGACTTGAGTCGACCAATGTCGAGGACTTGTCAGTCCCACTCGAGCACATGTCCGCCGACAGTTTAAACTTCTGGCTCTGCAAATTCATTTGTGAAGTTGCGAAGCAAACCGGGGAACGCTACCCTCCTAAGACGCTGTACCTACTTGTTTGCGGCATTAATCGCCATTTGGGAAACGTACAAGGAGAAAAGGCGTTTAACATAATGGAGAAAAGTGACAGGAGGTAAAACGACATTCTTTGAAGTAATATTTCATCGCATTAAATTCTATGATGAAAATATGTCCATTTTGTTATTCATTTTAATCAGTAGAGATCTGTATCAAAAGTTTATGAATACTAATTAGCTGAGCAGGAGTTTGTATCAAAAGTTAATTCTACTGTTTAATAATTCATCAACCCCAGCCTTTCCCTGCTACCTATTCAATCCCTCCCCGAGCTTTCAGACAGTTGATTTGTATTGGGGTTTACAGTTGTGTACATGTGATCTGAATATTGTGCTGGGATTGGTTTGCACGCTCATGAATAATTAATGAATTTTACAAATAAAATTACGCGTCAGTGACAATCCACCTACAATCAAGCCTTTACTGTTAAATTATCAGAGGTAACATCTGTTCTGCTCCACCACTTCCCTCAATCTATCTGAAAATTGTTTTATTTATATGTAAAGCCATTCACTCACCATTTTACAGTCATCTCAATGAAAGTCTTCAATTGGCCTTGTGCCAAACAGGTGGGACACATGATTCTACCATGGCCATTACAAACGTCACAACTGTTGACAAACAATCATTGTTTATGAATCGACCATGAAGACAAGGATGGCACTACGGTAAAATGGCTAGTTTATTGAAGAAACTATTTTGACTTACAGCAATGTTTGTCAATTTTAGTTACTACTGGTGAGGATGAAATTGAAAATAAGCAATGAGAGAAAGGTTGAGGACATTTTAACGCAAGTTAAACTTAAACGACATTGCATGTTGACGTACCACTCATTGCTTAACAACTGCTGTTCGCAGATGTACACAGCTGTACTTGTGATAGTCTGGTTGGTCAGTTCTTGTTATTGTCCTTGCTCAGATCTTGTTTGAAACAAGACATGTAAAACAAAGGGAATTGGTTCTTAATTTCCTTGCTTCTGCATGGTACATGCTTTTGAGAATTCTTTTGTGGTTGTTAATATATAGCCCACTGTTTAATGGTCCTGGGTTGTCAGCTGCCTGCCTGTGAACGTTTGCCTTATTCTTTAGAAAAAGATGGCTTAAATTATTTAATCTACTTGACATGAGTGGAATCACCCACTTCATAAATGTGTGGCAATAGTGGTTAACCTGAGGAAATGGATCCTATTTAAATTACCATTGACCGATTTGTACATTTCTTGTCAGTATTAATTCGGCCTGTGTACGCATAACAGACCTATGTTTTTCATGGGAAGGGGATGAGATTGACTGGGAGTCACTTACCTTCTCCATCCCCTCCCAAGACAGTTTGTGCACTGCTCCCGTTGCTGCATCCCTTCCACAAGACCTGAACCCTGGCACCTAAAACATCGCAACTGAAATCACGACGAAAAAATGGTTCATGTAAAAAGTAGGACAAGTTTACATACATAAGGCCAGAACAATAATGGCAAAAGAACTGACAAATTGGGAGAATGAAGCTTGAAAAAACAGTCTGATGAAAACAAGAGCAAATGTTCATCAGTTCTGCAAAGTGTGAAAAAAATAAACTCAGTATGAGAGAAGCAGAAACTAATAAATAGTAATTATAATTATATTGACTGATTAGTATTCACATACCCTTCCACGTCCACAGCACCTGTAGCAGCGCTTGTATCCAACCGCCATACAATCATGACATGGCTGGAAGAGAAATTCAGCATGTAACATTAGAAGGAAATAGCATTTGATAGATTAGAAAGTGTGTGATTGCTCACTACTTTTGGGGGGGGGGGGGGGGGGGGTTGCTACTTTTGGGGGTTGCTACTTACAGGATTTACTAGCGGCCACAAAAAATAGACGTTAATTCGGGTGGGGGGGATCGTTACTATTGGAACTTTGCGACGCATTAATGGTGCAGCGAGAGGGATGGGTAGCCAGTGGTAGACTATGACATCCCTTTCAATCAAAGTACAGATTAAATTAAATTAAATGAAAGGAAGTGAAATTAATGCTCCTCATCACTTTATGCTACATTTTGTTAGACCGTTAATTTGAAAAAGACTTTAGTTAGTTATTAACTGTTCCTTTCATGCACATCCAGCTTACCTTGATATTAGCAGTGTGAGGGACTTCAATTTTGGTCTGAAAGTCAGAAAACATCTGCGGCGCCTGAGCAGGAATGGACCACGGAGGGGGGGCTGGACCGTTCACTGGGCTGTCAATTGGTTGACCTGGAAATTCATGAGATAATGACAGAAATGCATGGCTATTCGTTGAATGGCTTTCAACAGTTTTCATCCAAATAATTATAATTTCTTACCTATCTCTGACCAAAGCAACTTATTAATAATTAATTTATACACCTTGACAATCAATAATGCAAAAAGCAATAAAATATTATCATTTAATAGAATGTCACAAATTAAGCTCTGATTACTCCGTACCTCTATATGGTTCAAACTTCCACTCAGTTTTCCGTGATTCACAGAAGCTTGTCAGGGAGTACTACCAAACAAAATGAAAAAAATATATCTCAGATGATTTACATCAAAGACTAAAGAGTGGTTTAAATGGGTTTGAGATTTGCAGTGTTTGTCAAACAAAGAGTATGCACCCTTGCGTTGCAGGAGGGCTTGAGGTTATTGGAAGTACATGTCACGCCTTGCAGTAAATTTGGTTTTATCTCTGCACACTAAGCTTATCGCACATATGTTGGGTAACTTGGCAAAGCAATAACTATATGCTCTCACCGGGGTTACTTTCAAAATGAATACTACAGAAGAAAATTTATTCAATATTAATAAGCAGAGGACCTGACAAATTGCAGGGTGGGGAGGGAGAGTGGTCTGATGGTTTGAGACTATGGATTGATCAGTCTAGGTTCAAACCCTAGCCTTGCTGGGGTCACTGTGTTGCATTTTTGGGCACAACACTTTACTCTCACAGTGCACCCCTGTCCACCCATGTGTATTAATAAATGGGTACCTTCAAATTTAAAGCTGGAAGGGGGAGGGGGTGGGGGTGTGGCAAGCTTGAAATGGACTAGCTTTTCAACCAGGAAGGAGCAGAAAAAATCCTCGATTTCCTGCCACAGAAACTAAGACAACTTGGCCAAATGCAGACAAAATACAGTACCAGATTTATTGGGAGGAGCTGCAATGGGCTAGCATCTCAAAGCTAAGGGGTGCAGATAGTGAGAAGTATTCAGCAGGGAGCTTTAATTTATTTCAGCTACTTGTCTACTTACATGATATGCACTTGATGGTATGACATCCTTAATCACCATTTCTTCTGCTGGGGCTTTTCCATAACAACAGTGCTCACTCACAAACTGCAACATGGCATCACGAGCTTGGTCCTCCGTTATTGCTGTGGATCTGAATCATAAATTTTAATTAGCAATTTCCTTCTCAAAGGCAGTGTAAAACTGGCAATTTATGGAATATTCTGAAACAAAGCACTGGTCAGGAAGAAAAAAATAAATTAAAATTCAATAAAAAGTTTAATTACTCACTGACGGAAATGCTGTTCTGGCATCTGAGAGTCTGGTGGAGGTGCATATGGGGGAGGAGGAGGCACAAAAGAACTGCCTACAATAAACAGAACAGGAAGGTAATCATTTATTATATTATAAATAATTGACAGTCATCAAAATATTAATAGAAAAAAGTTTTCACTTGAGTGCGCAATCGAAAGTAATTTCATTTGTTCCAATTATTTTTGGGTTAATGCTGCTATAATTAGAGTGGGTTTCAACTGTGTGTCATACTGTAAAACTAAAACCAACCAACTTATTACCAATTTGGCCTGGGTTATTACCCAAGCAAAAATAAACGTGTGATCACGTGTGATCACACTTTGAATGTGTGATAAAAGTGTGATTCCAAAAATCACACTTTTTCACACTTGTAAGCGCACTTCTAATGTGTGATCCAGTAAATGCCATACTTCACATGAGCCTAATTGACTGACTTGGGTTTGACTTTTGAAGTACGACATTTGAGCCAGGTCTTAGACCACTCAGCCAATCCCAAACTGTAAAACCAAAACCGTAGCATACATTGCTACACTATGTGGGTTATACTGCATACCTGCCAACCCCCAGAGTACAAAAACCTGGAGATGTCTAGAAATCGTTGCATTTTCAGAATGTCATTATTTAAAGATAATGTCCAGGAACAACCTCCGAAAAATCAGCCAAAAGGCATTTTAAGAGACCAGGAGATTTGACGAAAAACTTGGAGACTCCCGGGAAAACCGGGAGAATTAGCAGGTATGTTACTGGCTTGAAGGATTCACTCCTGACTACTAAATTGTCATCAAATCAGAAGCTAATTGAAATCATTATTCAATCATACAACTTGCTTAATGGAATGGCATCCCCCCTGAACTTCATAAGCTAAGGAAAGCACCTTTTAAACGCAAGCTGACTCACCTGCTTTTGAAAATTCTTGAAATTGAGGAGATGAATGTTGACTTGCCCTACCTTGACCTTTCTAGTTTATATTTGTAAATATTGACTAGCTTTCTCCTTAACCTGTTAAAAATCTCTTGTGTGACTGGCTTAGTTATAACCTGTGATATAATTATCACTACCCTTAGCTTAACAGCTATTTGAGGTGAGCAGTGGCTTGATACATAATAAAAATTATTTAAAGTAATAGCAAGATTACACTGTAGTGTATTAGACTAAGTGCATTTGCTCACCATACTGTGTGTTTTCATAACCAGAGTAGTGTGCAAACATATCAGGGGGAGGTGCTGAGGGTGGCGGAGGTTTGGAAAACTGATTGTCAAACACATCCTGAGGAGGCACATCTGACCCTGAGTACGTGGGACGGTCAACTGCTCCTGAAGTAACAGCAAATAGTGACATAATGGTTTAAAAACTTATTAAACATGATGAGTGAACTTGCCCTGATTGCTAAACAGATACTACTCTTCTCAGTAGACTGCGACACCCATACATTTTTTCGCCTTTTTATACGTACTCTGTCAAAGTAACATTAATGGTAATGGTTTAAAAACTTACTAAACATGATGGGTGAACTTGCCCTGATTGCTAAACAGATACTACTCTTCTCACTAGACTGCGACACCCACAAATTTTTTCGCCTTCTTATACGTACTCTGTCAAAGAAACATTTTTGATGCTGCAAGTTTGCTTCAAACCAATCTTGTGGTACATTATTAAATGCACCATGTGAGGACATTTTTCCCATGTGGCATCATAACTGTTTTTGTATTAATAAGTATGTTCATTCACAACGTGTGTACATGTGTATGCATGTTCAAGATGAAAGCTTACCATGCTTTTGGCTGCCATAGAACTGCCAGCATGGCCGGGCTGTTAGTCAACTGAAGATAAAATGATCAGGAATGGCTTTTATAGACGCAAAAAGAGCAGTAAGCTTTCCTCTTGAAGATTAAGCATGTTATGAATGAACATCACATAGTACAAAACAGTTATCATGATGCCACACAGAAAAAATGTCCTCCAGTGGTGCATTTCAATGTACCATTAAATTATTAATACTCACCACTTACAGCCAAAGACCCATATGCTTGTTGCTGAGGGGGTGGGGGTCCATAGCCCTGTTGCTGAGGGGGTGGGCGTCCATGTCCTTGTTGTGCATGTGGGGCAAAACCAATTGGAGGTTGACCTGCAGAGAATGTAATATATTAAGTTTTGACATCACTAAAATGTAAATGTCTTAACAACCCTGAGCAGACAAGGAATCCCATATTACTTTTCACTGACAATCAGATAATTACCAGTAACTATTAATGAAAATAATTATTTACCAGACTGATATCCTTGTCCAGGTCCATAAGCATATCCACCAGGTGGATATGGTGCTTGACTCATGGTGTCTATACAGTCCTGATTGATCATGACAATTAAGATTACAAGTCAGACTTTGATATTTGTATTACTATTCAATTGTAATATTCACCAAATTAATGTCATTGGTGAGGGAATCATAGCTGCGCTTAGATCAATAGCTGCAAATCATATGCAAGTCTCAGATATTTTACTAACCTGAGTGTGTAACTATAATAATTATTATTGCTACGTCCCCAGACTTCAAACCAAAGCCAGACAACGGCCAACAAAGCGATGCCCTGGTTGTAAGCTGCTATTTTAGTCAAACCTCAATTATCCAGATTTCTCAATGATCTGGACTTTTTCATTAGTCCCAATTTTGTTACGAGTATTTAGTCATGATCAAGATCTGTAGCCATATTCTTTTCACAACTACAGCATTGAAAAGTGCAGTAAAAAGCAACATTTTAGGCTATTTTTAGGTAAAAACATTTTTCATTACTTTTAACTGTCAATATATAAAAAATGGTTACAGCTATTCCCAAGATCTCACCACGGCCGATACTGTTTTCTAAACGATTTGTAAAATGGTAAATGTTTCATGGTCAAATGTTGCTTTCTTAATTTAATCAGTTTTGTTCTTAATTTATAATTCTATTTTCGATTATCTGAACTATTTTGGTCCCAACAAGTGTAGATGATCAGGGTGCGACTTTAATTAAAAGCGTTTTGTTGCCTAATTAAATTAATGATTAATAATTAATAAATTAAATAAATAAGATTCAAAAATTGTTTAGAAAGGGGGGTATTCAATTTAGCACCCTGCGAGCAGAGCCTCTTTTACTTACTCTTTTGTGAGCGGACATGTCCCGTAAGAAAAGGCTCTGCTTACAGGGTGTCAATTTAGCTACTTGGCAATCAAGCTTCCATAGATTTTCTGCTTTTCATATTTTTTATTATAAACCTTGGTCCGATCCGGTGGGTTTATGATCCAGACCACTGTTACTAATCGTTTCAGTTTTTTCGGTTTCACACTTGTTCGATCTCCTCGGTTGCATCTCGACGTGAGCTAAAGAATGTTGGTCCACAAAGTATGTACTTTACTGATGAGAAATTGAAACTAAAAGGCTTTCGACAGTGTCAAATACATGAGCAGATCTGAGTTGTCCCAGAATTAAAGGTAACTTAAGCTTTACGCTGAAAATTATAAACTTCTTACAACCAGTTTCGGTTACCGTGAAACAAATATTAGCTTAAACTTCAGCTTTAAATATTAGCTCTTCGAGAAAACACTTCTTGTAAGAAGATCTTGTACATGAATGAATTTTCCACTAAAAGCAACTTCAGTTTAAACCCTCGATAAAATCTCCGAGTCCATTTGATCGAAATTCCGAAACAACGCAACCGAAAGTAGCCGAGAGGCATTTATATTACTGAAGCACACAGTTCACAAAGGCCAGCCATATGAACCTTTGTAGACAAAACAGAGTATCGATTACAGAAAACCTTACCCGTTAGCTATCGGACAAAAGCTTGCAAATTGCAGTTTCTCTGAATTGCTTTTCTCAGAATCTTCCGTGCACCAAATGCACCTGAAACTGATCTGTTTGGTCAGAAGAAATCGATATTTCGTTTACAGCGGGAAAGCAAAATAACACTATGGGAGGGTCGGTAAGATGCCTAATCCAATCCACCTCGAAGTTCCGGTTTGCGTAACTAATTTAATTCCAAGGGTACAAGTGTGAACGCCACAAAATAAAATCAAGAATATTAAGGACTTATCGACTCTCTTCTCAGTTTTTGGGGAGAGTGAGAAGAGGAGGGGCGAAGGCCTGTTCCCTGGCCGCGTATGAACTCGCAGGTTCGGTCACGCAACCCACAGTAGGGGTAGTGGAGGAGGGGTGGGGGCCGGGTCCTACTCTTTTAGTTCCTTTCCAGTTATAACGTCCGGTAATCAGATCACCGGTTTATACCAGCAAAATCCTTCGATTTTTGCTGATCGGTCTTTCTGTATAAATAAAGATATTATTATTATTATTATTATGTTTCCTTCCCAGCCCCCGTTTTCCCCAAATTCCCATGACTTCTAGTTTCTGTCGACCTCTGGTTATTCCAAAAATTCATATCTAGATTTTATAGTTCAACTTGTGCAGCGTTTTCAATGTCACGCAACAAAAACAACAACAAAATCAAAAAGCCATCAAAAAATTGTGAAACCAGAGACGATAAATAAAGACGACAGTTCTCCAAATTTTGAAGTGTGTTCGGTGCCCCAAATTTGACTTATTCGTCGAAATGTTCCGCGCAAAATTATAACACTTAGTATGGAGTCGCCATGTTGGAGGGCCTCCCAAGTCCTCCAATATGCAATTTCGCGGCCGGAAAATATGTGTAATAGTAATCATCTGGATTTTACTTTTGCTATCTAGTCGACTTATTATCTGAACCGAACCAAAAAACGTTTTCACAAGCACTTTTCTTGATACTTTAAAATTCCTAAAATGGCTTTATGAGGAGTTTGTATTTTTCGACAAACGCGATCTTAACTTTGTGTCAGGCACCGCCAGGCTCCGAAATTCAAAATGCGCTGGTTTCCAAACAAATGACGCTATTGAGCTGGAAAGTTATAAACAGATATAAATTTAGCACCTCTTATGCCTGATGAAGATAAAAACCCTTATTGGCTCTGTGACAACCTCGTTCTGTGAGAATTGGATTACGTCATACTTGTGACACACCCTATTTTTAGCGTGAAATATCCACCTTGGACATGCAATGAATCTACAGTTATTGACGACTAAAAGCTGACATTTTGAGCGTTTTGGCCATCGAAGTACAATTTATTCATGAATTTGTCAGACTTTGTGAACCTTGAAAACTTCAGCAACTGTCTCAAGTTTGTCCATCGTACTTCGAATCAATTTCTGGTTTCCCCAAATCACCGAGTTTGTTCACACAAACGGGTAGCGCTCCACTGCTCAAGTTTTCCGCTTCTCCACAACATTTCCCTGAATTCCCTTTTCCTCAACTTTGATAATTTCTATAATTTGGTTTTATCAACTGGGTTGATAATGTGAAATGGCCACCGTAAAGAGATTCGGAAGCTGACGTTTCGAGCGTTAGCCTTTCTTCGGAGCGAATCCGACGAAGGGCTAACGCTCGAAACGTCAGCTTCCGAATCTCTTTTCGGTGGCCAATTCATCACATTATCAACCCAGTCGATAAAACCAAATTAACTTAGGACACTGTAATCTACGATCAGGCGTTTTTTTTTCCGCGTCTAAATATAGGGAGGGAGGGTATGATCGCAGGTTAAGGATACTGGAAAGCCGTTCAAAAGAAAGTGTTTACATAAGAAAAGAGTTCAACCGCCACGGGATTGGTTTTGTACACCAACATGGCTGCTATGACGTCATGTGCATACGCTCTACACTCACCTTCCTATCCTGCACTGCATTGATTGTATGATATTCCATGTTATTAAAAACTGGATCATTGGATAATGCAATTCGAGAGTTTTCATTGGCTAAGCCATTATGGTATATGAGCCATTAGTATATACACGCTCAGTGATCTTGGTGTTTTAAGCAATCTGATTGGTTCGCTATCTCTGGCTAATGAGCATTATTCACCCCCTACCGAGTGAATAATGCGCAAGCCAAACAAAAATAAAGCATGCTTTTCAATAAAGCATACTTTTGATTCACATTGATTTGAACGGTGTCTAAGGACCATTATTCTAGACTGTCACGAGGTTTTTTCGAATATTAACTATAGATTTTCCATGTTCAAAGATTCTGTAAATAGTTTCGCGAATTCGCGCATGCTTTGTACCGCTTGCACGTTTTCCACGCATGAATTGAGAGGTCAATTAAATCGATTTTTAATGGTTTCCTTCTGAAAATGTTGTTGAGATCACTTCCTGTGTATATACTAAAACAATTATTCTTCTCAATCTCGGTGAATAGTGGCAGAATATTTACTTAAATATTCTGCTACTATTCACCTCGATTTTAAAGAATAATTGTTAATTATACCATGATCTACAAAAATGGCTAGCGTATGCGTGTTTTTTGGCTTTTTTGTTTTATTGTGGTCTAGTTTTCTATGTTTTGGGTGCGTTTTTAATAAAGCAGTTATTCCACTCGCGCTTGTTGGATATGAGATGATTATAGCCAACTCGGCGCTACGCGCCTCGTTGGCTATCTATCATCTCATATCCAACGCGCGCTCATGGAATAATTGTTAAATATATGACGAGAGAGCGTCGCATACCGTTTTTGTACCAAACCATAGAAAATACTATTTTCTATGGTTTGATACAAAAATGGTATGCGACGCTCTCTCGTCATATACCATGGAATATCATACTTGTGACTTGTATTTTCGCCGTATACACACTGGGTTAAAGGCTTGCGCATTATCGTGTGCTAATTTGAAGAATATCAAAAGAACGCTCAGAAACTTCAGGATGAATCCCTTAACACTACACGGCACTGATAATACAGCTACAGTATCTGTATGGACAAAACAATTTTAACAATGCTTAGAAGTTTTTATTCAGGTTTAAGTCTATTATGAACGAGACATAAAATGGCTAACTACAGTGTAATAATGGTTAAAAACTTGTCCTTGCAAAATTAAAAGAAAGCTTAGCTACCGTTTATTGGAGTAAACTGAGGTAGGAAATTTTTGGAACCGTCCCGTATAGTCTTCTAATACTGGTAAAAATTATCTCTTCAGTTATGTGTTTCTGTATGACAGAAAGACAGAGACTCAATCGCCTAAAAATTAAAACTGAAAAGTCAAGATAATTATAGCAAAATCGCCTTGTAAATAGTGTAAAATTCCTGTATAGCATTCTTCACATCAGTTTGGATTCAAACGAATCACCGAGTGAATTCATTTGTATTATTTATGCATATGACTGGATTGATGAAAAACTGTGTCAATACTTTGCAACAAGTCACCCATGTGTATTTTGATTTCGCAACTCCTAAAGGCCTTGAAATCACTCTAAGCGATAAAATGGAAAAAAAGAGAGAGAGAGAAGAGCGAGAAAAGGAAGAGAGTGGAGCATAACAAAAAAGAGACATTTCTTTTAACTTTTACATCGTCCACTTTAGAGGTCTCTGGAAAGAAAAACACGTCTGAGTAGAGCACGATTTCTTTAAGACCGTTTTCATAAATCCAGACATACATATATACAGTGGAATGCCGATTTCTCAATCCTTCGACTTTTTCTAACCCCCCGATTGATCGAACCAATGGTTGTTTTACTTTCTTCAGTCGATCACTGTATTCTTACCCCCGATTTCTCGACTACACGTACCTGACTTTTCAAACCAATTTCCGATTCCTTTGCAAAGGTTTGAAAAATCGGGATTTCACTGTACAACAGGTTGAATGTTTTCATTTGTTAATCTAAAGTATAGTGCAACCGCAACAACACTGTTGCGGTTGAAGGGGGTAGCTTAGGCCGTATGCGTTTGTGGTCAAGCCCGTACACCCAGAAACGCGTCGAAGTCTCCTTCCATTTATAATGAACTTCAGACACTGGTACGGCGCGTAGAGTTTGACGCTGAAATAGAAAAAAAAAATAAAATGTTACTTATTAAACCGGCTTCAGATTGAGAATTTCACAGTCGCGCCTCTTGACAGCAAAACCAACCTCGTTCAAAGGCCCTAGGGCCCGTTTCTCGAAAGTCCCGGTAACTTAACGGGCCAGAAATCACATTTTGAAATGAAAGTCTCAAGAAAAGTAGGGTGTGTTCTGACCTCTAATAAAGTCCATTTTGTTTCTTTAGCTTATAACTTTACTGCATAATTTTTAAAACTTTTAAAACTCCCATCTGGAATGGAAAACAAAACAACTTAACGGGCCCGGTAGTTACCGGGAGCTTCGAGAAACAGGGCCCTGGAAACGAAAGTTGGACCGCAAACAGGAAAAGGTCCAACCTTGTTACCAGGGTCTCTCATCTTGCCGCCTTTCCAGGACGGACAGAAGAGACAACCTGGGAAGGAAAGAGGACGTTGCTTGAGTCCGCCATTTTTTTTTTTTTTTTTTTGTCTTTTAATGCGTGCGCCAGCAGAGTCACGTGACGGGTCATTTTAACCTTGGAGAGCACGCTAGTGTTTGGTTCTTTAAACTTTTGTTTATTTATTACCTGCATAACGATTCGTTTTGACGGCCAGTTTCGAGAATGAGCGTCAACCAGGTACCGTGAGCCAATGTTGGCATCAGGGTCACGAAAAGTTGTGATTGGGTACACCTGCGGATTACAAGTATTAGTGCTGACGTCTTTTCAAAAGCTTGCAACGATCATTAACCCTTGCAGCAATGGAGAGCACTTATGAACTGGTAACGTCACTGTTGGGTTGAAATCTACCCGGTTTGGATGGCACTTTCACAGCAAAATGGTCTTGTAAAGATCTACTCACTGAAAGCATCAAATGGTGGACCCTCAATACGTCATACAGTTGATCACCTCTGGATGTTTGGGATCTTTTTTCCACAATAATTACGTGACCTCTGATGCACTTGTTATTCACCTACTAAAGTTTAGGGGTTAACCTAATTTATATAAAGATTTTGACTTTTTAGGACTTCTTTTGCTCTCTCTTCTCAAACCATCGTTTGTCCAAGCAATCACCTCGGGATCTCAAGTGCGAGTGGTTGTTGATGCGATTAATGAAATACGCAGATCAATAGCTGTTATAAATGGTATAAAACACATAGATCAGACGAGGTCTATAAAAACAACGGCAGTTTAGAGCTGAAAGTGTCAAAATATCTTTGAGAATAGTCATGATCGATAGTTACCCTTGTAAGTTCTTGAGTAAAAATGTCTGTCCCTCGAGACTCAATAATCAGATGGTCTGGCAGAATTGTTCTCTTTGACACGTGCTGATCAAAGTGATATTCCCTACAAGAGAGAAGGAAACCAGTTATGAATGTCACAGATGTCGTGCAACACGCAACGGCCCACGCAACGCATTCACTTTCCCAAAGCCCACAATCCTTCTGGCCTGTGGCACCGGTAAGTACTTCATGTATCCCTTAGTGTATTTAGAAGATAGTATAGTGTATTTATCCCTTATAATAGTTTTTATATACACTATAACTAGTAATAGTTATCACTAAAGCTGCCCCCGCTTTCTTTTATTTCTGCTCATTGAAACAATAATATTGAACGTTATTGTTCTAGTCTGATACTAAAAAAAAAAAACAATTGTCTTGATATGCACTCTTTTTATATAAGAATATATTTTGACGTGACATCTTGGCCTCGCTACGAAAAGTGGTGTCCAGAGCACATGCACAATGTGCTGAACGCGATCCAGATCCAGAAACCAAACACTTGTACTTGATAGCCTAATAAATTCTAAATAAAACGAAAATGCCATAAGCTATAATGTAAGAATAATACAAGAATATTTTCAGCCTTAAATCGGCAGAAAAATAAAAATATTCAGTCTGGGCCGGAAAAATAACATCCTTAGAAAAGAAAAGAGTGTACGAGCAAATAGACTGCTGGCAGTCTGTTTTTCTCTCGAAATTTCAGCAGGGATTATGAGGAGACACTATTTAGCCTAAAGGAGAATGGGACGAGACATGGGGCAAAACTTCCTAAGCGGCTACTACACGTGAGTGGGAGTCGCGCAGGCCTGTCACCTTATTGTTATCCTTGGGTAATTCTGACGATCGGAAGGTACTGTACTGATTTAGCTATTTAGTCGCAAATGAACCACACTGGCCTCGAATTTCGATCTAGTATACTTCAGGACTCTCTGAGCTTTTTTTCCCCCAAAATCCATCTTCAGGATCTCTGAAAGCGTTTTCAATTTGTTTTAGATCATAATCTCGGCCATTTCGAAGCGAACTTATTTGATCGCGCTGAAATAGTAATGGAGGCCGGCAAATACAAATGCTTTTCAGGGACGCTTGAACTCGAGATCTGAACCAAGGACAAAGCTCGTGGCAAAGACGTCGATCCCGCAAGTCCTCGCGCCCGTGTCCCTTTGCTGGCCTCCCATGAGCGTTTGCGGGAAAAACGTCGATACCTTGCGGGCGTGCAAGCGATCAAATCGAGATTTTTTGCGGCTATATACCGGAAATACCTACATTCTCTCTTCTTCTCTCTCTATTACGCGGGGAGTCCTAAGGTGCCTCCTCGGGTTTTTGGCCCTCTGGGGCCAAAAACCCTGCGGGGGCAATAACTCGAAGGGATACATGAAGTACTTAGGGTGGCACCAGGCCAGAAGGATCGTGGGCTCTGGGGACGAGAATGTGTGCAACGTTGTACCCAGGCCTTCGTTCCACTTGAAGTTTGCGCAGTAAGGAACGGACACTCGAGGAGCGAGATTGAAGCGCTGCGGTGTTTTCGCACATGACACGACCGACCGCAACAGTCACGACACCAACAATCACTTCAACGCCCAATAGAAAACAACAACCTGACTACCGAAAGAGACCACATAAGACCTTCGTTCTTAATAAAGCTACAAGACGGCACGGTTTGCTCATCTTGAAACGATTAGACCAAATTTTTGTGTCTAGTGCGAAGCACAGACACTATGAGAAAAACGCTAAAATCCTCTGGTAAGTGCTTCATATATGACAAATTATTACGTCATACGAATAAAGTTTTACTGAGGTTTCTCCTACGTGACACGTTTACATGAAGCATTTTTTACTGGGTACCTGGAGGGTAATATCATCGATAATCACTCGTAATTTCTTCGTGACCCGAAATAAACAACCGATGACAATCGGAACCAATCGAATGTGTATTAGTTGAGACGACAATTGCGTCAACACCATGTGCTTTCCACGGACAACTCCCGACAACTGCATGAAAATATGACGATTTGCTTTCGTTGCTTTCTTCGAGGTGTGTGATACCATGGATAGTAAAGAGACTGGATTGGAAACGTATATCACGTGGGTTGATTTCTTATCGCCCATTGGTTGTTTCGTGCTTCAAGATGGCGTCTTATGCTTCCATCATAGTGGAAATTTGTGACGAAAATATGGCGAATATGTGGCGCAATAGAGCCAAGATTTATGGTTTGTTGACCTTCATTTTGTTCTTTCTCTCCGGTTCTGGTAGTAGTTCAGGTTTTGACATATATTTTTTCTCATTGTCTGCTGTTTCACGGCGATGACGACCGTGCAAAGCCACAGTTAAGCTTTCAAGGTAAGTGCTTGCTACTGCTCATTGGTATTATTTTTAGTTGTTTTTGAGAAATTGTAGTCCCAAAAAATGAGCTCACCGGAGCCATATTCTTTATGTTTGATGACTGTTTTGGGACTCGTATATTGAAACGATCCTTAGTTATTTTTGTTCAAATCTACGGTAGAATGATTGCATAAATATGAAATTGTGGCTTAGGCACAGTTACAAGAATGATGGAAGTAAATTTACAACCTTAAATTTCGATTGAAAATGACGAAATTAAGACCGTCGAGCGAGTCAGTTGCGTGCATGGTGCGTGTAACATTACTTTGGAGAAGGTTGCACTCGATAAGGATGTACCACTATAAAAGAACCTGTGGAGCTTTTCTTTAGAATAATTAAGCATAGTAGTAATGATCATAACAACAGTCATCCGTAACAATAACAAAAAGTAGTTAATAAAGTATCGATTGACTTTCACCTTTTATATTAATTACAGACTAATAAACTGGGGACACTATAATGAAAAAGTAATTAACAGTGGGATTGAGTAAATCTAATACATGCAACAACAAAACAATGCAAACAGTAGCATTTGCATTAAAATACATGTTCAAAAATAATTTATATTCCAAAATGTTGGTGCAAATGTTTTGCTTTGTGGATATTGTTCTCCATGGCTCCAATGTGTCCAGTACTTTGTTTATTTTCATTTTTTGTCACTCTTGAGTCAAAATTGTACACTTTTTACAATTTCAGCTGAAATGGGGAAAGAAAGAAGAAAATACTCTCATTGGAAGTACATCAACAGTTGACAGCAAGCAACAGTCCAACCCAAAGCTCATCAGTTTTACCTTCATGTCACCTACCCAGTGAATACCAGTTCTCACTTTGTC
>JAHPZR010039756.1:5000-16160 GCA_019787425.1 Platygyra sinensis | reverse complement strand
AAGGAAATCTCATGATAATACTGGCGAACATATATAGACAGCAATATATATATCCAGAAGCGATGAAACTTTATGAAACAGCTATTAATATCACTAAAGAAATGGGGGACAGAGAAAGTGAAGCATACGCAAATGATATGGTTGGAATTATATCTTATCGCCTCGGTGACTATGGCAAAGCTAGAGAATATCTTGAGAAAGCCCTTGCCATCAAAATACAAATTGGTAACAAAGAGGGAGAAGCCAGTTCGTATGGAAACTTAGGAACTGTGTTTAAATCTCTTGGTCAGTACGACAAAGCTAAAGAATATCTTGAGAAAGCACTTGCCACCAAAATACACATTGGTGACAAAGTGGGAGAAGCCAGTTCGTACGGAAACCTAGGAACTGTGTTTCAATCTCTTGGGCAATACGACAAGGCTAAAGAATATTATGTTAAAGCCCTTCCGATCCAAACACAAATCGGTAATAGAGACGGAGAAGCCACCTCATACGTAAACTTAGGAACTGTGTTTGAATCTCTTGGTCAGTACGACAAAGCTAGAGAATATCTTGAGAAAGCCCTTGCCATCAAAATACAAATTGGTGACAAAGAGGGAGAAGCCAGTTCGTACGGAAACTTAGGAACTGTATTTCAATCTCTTGGTCAGTACGACAAAGCTAAAGAATATCTTGAGAAAGCCCTTGCCATCGAAATACAAATTGGCGACAAAAAGGGAGAAGCCAGTTCGTACGGAAACTTAGGAACTGTGTTTCAATCTCTTGGTCAGTACGACAAAGCTAAAGAAAATCTTGAGAAAGCCCTTGCCATCAAAATACAAATTGGTGACAAAGAGGGAGAAGCCAGTTCGTACGGAAACTTAGGAACTGTGTTTCAATCTCTTAGTCAGTACGACAAAGCTAAAGGATATCTCGAGAAAGCCCTTGCCATCAGAATAGAAATTGGTGACAAACAGGGAGAAGCCAGTTCGTACGGAAACTTAGGAACTGTGTTTAAATCTCTTGGTCAGTACGACAAGGCTAAAGAATATCTTGTGAAAGCCCTTCCGATCCAAATAAAAATCGGTGATAGAAACGGAGAAGCCACCTCATACGGAAACTTAGGAACTGTGTTTAAATCTCTTGGTCAGTACGACAAAGCTAAAGAATATCTTGAGAAAGCCCTTGCCATCAAAATACAAATTGGTGACAAAAAGGGAGAAGCCAGTTCGTACGGAAACTTAGGAACTGTGTTTAAATCTCTTGGTCAGTACGACAAGGCTAAAGAATATCTTGTGAAAGCCCTTCCGATCCAAATACAAATCGGTGATAGAGACGGAGAAAGCTCCTCGTACGGAAACTTAGGAACTGTGTTTGAATCTCTTGGTCAGTACGACAAAGCTAAAGAACATCTCGAGAAAGCCCTTGCCATCAGAATACAAATTGGTGACAAAGAGGGAGAAGCCAGTTCGTACGGAAACTTAGGAACTGTGTTTAAATCTCTTGGTCAGTACGACAAAGCTAAAGAATATCTCGAGAAAGCCCTTGCAATCAGAATACAAATTGGTGACAAGGCGGGAGAAGCCAGTTCGTACGGAAACTTAGGAACTGTGTTTAAATCTCTTGGTCAGTACTACAAGGCTAAAGAATATCTTGTGAAAGCCCTTGCCATCAGAATACAAATTGGTGACAAAAAGGGAGAAGCCAGCTCGTACGGAAACTTAGCAACAGTGTTTGAATCGCTTGGTCAGTACGACAAAGCTAAAGAATATCTTGAGCAAGCGTTTGCTATCAGAGTACAAATCGGTGACAAAGAGGGAGAAGCAGCAGATTACGGAAACTTTGGAACTGTGTTGCAATCTCTTGGTCAATACGACGAAGCTACAGAATATCTCGAGAAAGCACTTGCCATCAGAATACAAATTGGTGACAAAGATGGAGAAGCAGCAGATTACGGAAATTTAGGAACTGTGTTTCAATCTCTTGGTCAATACGACAAAGCTAAAGAATATCTTGATAAAGCGCTTGCTATCAGAGTACAAATTGGTGACAAAGATGGAGAAGCAGCAGATTACGGAAACTTAGGAACTGTGTTTTCAATCTCTTGGTCAATACGACAAAGCTAAAGAATATCTTGATAAAGCGCTTGCTATCAGAGTACAAATTGGTGACAAAAAGGGAGAAGCAGCAGATTACGGAAACTTAGGAACTGTGTTTGAATCTCTTGGTCAATACGACAAAGCTAAAGAATATCTTGATAAAGCGATTGCTATCAGAGTACAAATTGGTGACAAAGAGGGAGAAGCCACAGATTACGGAAACTTAGGAGCTGTGTTTCAATCTCTTGGTCAATACGACAGAGCTAAAGAATATCTTGAGAAAGCTCTCGCAATCAGAAAGCAGATTGGTGACAAAGATGGAGAGGCAGCTGATTACGGAAACTTAGCAGTTTTTTATCAGTCTGTTGGTGAATTTGTCGCGGCTGAAGATTATAGCGAGATGGCACTGTCGATTGCTCGCGACATTAAGGATTTAGAGAAAGAGTTCAAAATTCTTTGCGTTCTTACAATGGTGAAGTTATGCCAATACAAGGTTCACGAAGCGTTTTGTTGTCTGTTTCTTAGTATGAACAAAAGCGAATCTTTGCGAAGTTTCTTAAGGAACAACGATGATTTTAAGGTATCGTCTTCAGACGTTCGCGATTTTCCCTACCGAAGTCTTAGTGCATTCTTCTGTAGTTTTGGAAATCCGAGCCATGGCCTGTATGTTTTAGAGCTGGCACGGGCTAGAGCATTAGCAGACTTGATGTCGTCTCAGTATTCTGTTAAAGGGCAAATCTCAGCTGATCCGCAATCGTGGACTGGTATTGAAAATATTATGAAAAAAGAAAGTAACTCTTCTTGTCTGTACATTTCTTACCATGCTGATAATCTGTTTTTCTGGGTTCTCAAGACAAGTGGAATCATTCATTTCCGAAGAGTAACAGTAGATGAGGAGCTAGTTGGTGCCGGTCTATTTCGCAAGTTAGATGATTTCTTCGCTAAATGCTTTCGAAGTTTAGGTATTTTAGGCGATCAAGAATGCGAAGATCGATCTTTAAATGACGTTCGAGAGCCTTGCAGCCCCGAGACTTATAGAGATAGACGATGAAGAAATTCAAAACTCCGAATGGGACCTGTCCTTGTGTTATAGAATGTTGATCAGTCCGGTAGCTGATCTTCTTGAGGAGCCGGAGATCATTGTTGTTCCTGATCGCTCATTAAACCAAGTTCCATTTCCAGCTTTAACGGATGAACGCGGCAGGTATTTATCAGAGACCTTTAGGATCCGCATTGTTCCTTCTTTGACGACTCTCAAGCTCATTCAGGACAGTCCCGCTGACTATCACAGTCAGACAGGTGCACTGATAGTAGGGGATCCTGATGTTGGTACTGTGTATTACAGAGGAAAAGTAACGTCCTTTTCTAGATTAAGCTGTGCAGGAAATGAAGCAGTCATGATTGGACAACTGCTGGGTGTTCAACCTTTGTTAGGACAGCAAGCAACAAAGCAGGTTGTACTTGAAAGGTTACATTCAGTGAGTTTGATACATTTTGCAGCACATGGTAATGCCGAAAGAGGAGAAATTGCTCTTGCGCCTGTACGCCCTCGTAACACGATCTCCAGAAGAAGACGATTACCTATTGACGATGTCTGACATTGCACAAGTTCAACTTCGAGCTAAACTTGTGGTACTAAGCTGTTGTCATAGTGGTTGTGGACAGATTAGAGCCGAGGGAGTTATTGGAATCGCTCGAGCGTTCTTAGGATCCGGTGCACGGTCCGTTTTGGTGGCTCTATGGGCCATAAGTGACGAAGCAACAGAGCAGCTGATGTGTCGTTTCTACGAGCATCTTGCTCGTGGGGAGAGTGCCAGTGAATCTCTTCACCAGGCCATGGAATGGATGCGAAGTAATGGCTTTAAGATGATCTGCGACTGGGCACCGTTTATGCTGATTGGAGATAACGTGACATTTGAGTTTGCAAAGTAAAAGTAAGTCTCTATAACAAAACATTTGATTTTACAAGCTAAGCTGATAGTCTTAAGCTCAACTTGGGTCATTTCGTGTCCAAGGGTATCCACCTTGCTTTTACATTGAGAATGCTTGTGATAGATATTTCTTGCAGATAGTTTGACTTGGGGCTTCAGTGTGCAGGGGACGTTATTTGGCATAACGCAGTGGATATTCTAGTACACAATCATTTTCACCAAAAGTGATATGAAGGCCGGTTTTTCGACTATAAGCACAAAGCAGCATTGCAGGCACAGTCCGAGTGCATGTTTAGCGAATGAGATTGAGAAGTTTTGTAGTTCCCTGACATTTGGGTATGTTAACAATTTTAAAGCTCTCACGGATAGGTTACTAATAACGTATCACGTTACTTTGCTCAAACTGTTCAAACTCGTACTCCACTGGGATGCAAAAAGAATCTGCTTCTCTCAAAAAGAAAATGCATTTTCTACTATTAGAAAGCCGTAATCTTTAACTTCACTTTCGAATAACCTTGAGGTTCACGAAGACAACGGACAGATCACACCTTATATGTATCAGGAAGCTTAGTTGTGATTACTTTTCAGAGCTGGATCCAAACATTTACGATAGGGGGCTCTGTAGACGTTGTCAACCCACAAACCAAAACAATTAAGGCAATATGTAACAGCTTTAACACAAAATGTAACACTAACTCGAATTGTAACAACTTTAGATGCCAAATGTAACCATTTCTTTAACTCGAAATAATAACTTTATCATGCAACAGATATGCTCAGAGTGTGAAACGATTTCGTCTTTCCATAAAAAGAGGTCAAAACACGGGCAGATCCAGGGAAGGGATTGAGGGAGCTACAAACCCAACTTTTCGAGTCTACAAAATGCCAAGATCAACACTTAATAGCGAAATTAATAGTATGTGTGATAAATAAAGGGGGTAAGTTTCCAAAGAAACTGTGGTGCTACGTCGATGGGAATATTACAAGATAATTTGGTTTTATCATGTTCCTTTATGTTTCTACTTTTGCAGGTTTGCTTTGCACCAGCGTTATACTCAGGGTCAGGCATTCAGTGTAATTCAAGATGGCGTCCACATGTTCCCTGAAAACAAACACGTTTGAGTCAAAGGGACGATTTAATTTTTCTAAGACGCAACTCTTTGACAAGAGTGATAAATGCCAAACTAAAGTAACAGTAAATCATCAATAGGTAAATAGTAAGTGAGTAGTCAGTAGTAAGTGATAAAGATATATTTTCCCCTGACAAGGTCAAACAATTTTTAAGCAGACAGGTGACGAGAATAGATAGGACGATCAACCAGAAGACACTGTCTTGACTTAACATTCAATTCTCAGACCTAGGATTAACGGGAATGCATGTTAATGAGTACATAACATTGCAATTTTGGCCTTAGGACTAATCAGAAAGTCACTGGAAAGGGCCTGCAGGCAAAGTAAAACTTTTTTGTTGGAATTGTTTAAAATAGGCGTCGGCACGATGAAAACGCCAACCTCGTTCCCAGGGCCTTTTCCCTAGCTTGGGGGCGGGGCGGGAAAAGGCCCTGGCATCGGCTGGTCACGTGCCCACTTTACACCCTGAAATCCTGGGTGTAATAAATTAGCGAGTTTGCATAATCAGAAGTGTGAAGATTACGGACAAACTGTGCTTTTCGAGTTGTATCTGCTTTTAAACGTTGAAACTTTGCGTCGTTTTGTTCAGTCAAAGCCACTTCAAGTAATGTTTTGAATATTTACTGAAAGGCAAAGATATTGTTGCCGTTCTACCGACTGGCTTGGCAATCTCTGCTGTTTTAGCGTCTACCGGATTTCTTGTCTGTCAAGGCGGACAATAATACTTTTGTAAAATACACGAATTCTACTATTCGTGACATTTATACATTTGCCGATTTCTGTTCAGTCACTCGACCATTTTGTCGCTTCACTCGTGTTTATGAAGGGCACTTCATGCTGTATTCTAAGGAGTAATTTTAAGTAGAGCTGAGCCGTTGGATCGTGCTATCGCAAATTTTTAGAGGGTCGTAGGTCTGCATGATTTCCGCTGTTATCTGCATGTCGCTTCGTCGAGTTTGACACCTCTGTAATTTGCCATGTGTAAAGGCTCATTTCTATTGCAAGATATTTTTTAAGTCTCCAAGTATTTGTTTTTTGAGGGAAAAATATGACGCTTTAGTGAGTTTACCGTGAACATTTTGCTTACTTGCATTCTATATTGCGACGCCGGGCCCGGCGGTAACTAGAACTGTTTGCAAACACAGTACGTGTAGTTTCTTATCACGGATATCATATTTGCCCCCGTGCGGTTTTCTTAAGAGACGCCCTAGCTTTACTTCGAGAAATACGCTTGTCTACAGAAATTCTTATGTTTCTTGCAGCTATGGTCCGGCTTATGTTTCGGCTGGAGCTTGACGTATAGGTTTACTCCTCCTTTGATCGTTCTGGCACCACAGGATTCAAAATGTAGCTATTTACCCGCAAGAAAAGAAAAGATGACTTTGTATATACTTAAATTTATATTCACAATTTCATTTTTGTAAGCGCTAATTTAGTTCAAACGTTTTGTCCGTATAGCTTTTAGTTTTTTAGTTTTTCTAGTAATTAGTTAATTGTAACGACCCCACAAGCTCATGTAGCTTTAACACTTATCGTTTCAAAATAAAGGCCATCTAATAAAGGCCATCTAAGTCTGTTGATTGTTTGTTCGGCCTAGCTCAAAAAGTTTGCCATTGCACGCAACTCAACTTCAAATTACTCCTTACAAAACAGGATGAAGTGCCCTTCATAAACACGAGTGAAGCGACAAATGGTCGAGTGACCAAACGGAAAACGGCAAATGCATAAATGTCACGAACCGTAGAATTCGTGTAAGTTACAAAATATTCTTGTCCTCCTTGACAGGCAAGAAATCCGGTAGACGCTGTAACAGCAGAGATTTGCCAAGCCAGTCGGATGGAACGGCAACAATGTCTTTGCCTTTCAGTAAATATTCAAAACATTACTTGAAGTGGCTTTTACTGAACAAAAAGACGCAAAGTTTCAACGTTTAAAAGCAGATTCAAGTCGAAAAGCACAGCCAGTTTCTCCGCGCCATGATTTTGGTACTTTTGATTATGCAAACTCGCTAATTTATTACACCCAGGATTTCAGGGTGTAAAGTGGGCACGTGACCAGCCGATGCCAGGGCCTTTTCCCGCCCCGCCCCCAAGCTAGGGAAAAGGCCCTGGGAACGAGGTTGGAGGTTTTAGACTGGGTTGAGCATTGCCATGCATTTAGAGTTCATAGATGGTGTACCACCGGTACAGGAAACTGACTATAAGATCATACAATTCGATGATGCAGAACCTGCTATTATAGATTCTGAAATTGTAAAACTCCTTAATACAATACAATTTATTAATCAATTCTCCCACAGGGGTTTTTCAGAATCAATTTACATGTAATAATAGAAAGAAAGAATGAAATGTATCTAGTTACAATCAGTTAGACCATAATACTGATAAAATAAAAGTCCTTGTAGAGAAATTCGATAGCTGCATATCATAAATAACTATATATATAAAATTAAGAAATAATTTCCCTGCACTACGCATCTCTCCTCTCGCACTCCTTTTAACTGTGCAAGTGAGGACGGATTCCTAGTGGCAACAGAAAGCTTGTTCCAGGATTTTAGAGCCCTGTAGTAAAAGTTACGTTGTGCTCGATAGATGTTCTACATAAAGGTAAACTAAGATGTTCCTTGAGCCTAGTGTTATATGCGTGTGTATCGGAACGCTTATATAATTTAGAACTTAGGTAGGTTGGTGCTAAACTATTAATGCATTTGTATATCATAATTACATTTAATTACTATTACTTAATAAAGGTGTTATTGTGGAGTCTACTCACTCACAAGGAGAATTTGTTTCGTCTATTTTCCTTAGAATAAAAAAGAATGGAGTAGACTATAGGATGGTCCTAAATCTAAAGGAGCTAAACAAATTCATTGTTTACCGGCACTTCAAAATGGATTCACTGAAGACAGTGACAGATCTGATGACCCAAGGGTGTTACATGGCATCTGTAGATATAAAAGATGTATATTATACCATACCAATTGCCACAGAACATCAAAAATTTTTGAAATTCAGGCGGCGGGACAAATTGTATCAATATACCTGTCTGCCAAATGGGCGAGCATCAGCCCCAAGAATCTTTACTAAACCCTTAAAACCAGTGTTTAATATACTGAGGAAAAAGGGCTGTTTGTCCTCATCTTACATAGATGATTGCTATCTTCAAGGAGCAACCTATGGTGAATGCCATGAAAATGTACAAGAAACGGTTAGGTTGCTTGGAGATCTGGGGTTCCCTATCCACAATGAAAAATCAGTGCTTATACCATCTCAGGTCTTGACCTTCCTGGGATTTGTACTTAATTCAGTTACAATGACTGTGCAACTTACTGAAGCGGAAAGCAAAAGCTGAAAAATGCCTGCCTCAACGTTGTTAACAAAGAAACCTGCACAGTTCAAAATGTGGCAGAGGTAATTGGGCTGATAGTGTCAAGAATTCCAGGGGTGGAACATGGCCCTCTCCATTATCGCAGTCTTGAAAGGGACAAATCAAATGCTCTGCGAGAGAACAAAGGCAACTTTGGATCTTTTATGATACTCTCCTCCAGTTCTAGAGCAGAACTAAATTGGTGGATATTTAATGTTGATAGTTCAAGCAAACTTATTTCTCATGGTGAACCCGAACTTCACATTCAAGCTGATGCCTCAGCCCAAGGCTGGGGAGGAGTGAGGGGAGAACAGAAAACAGGGGGGAGATGGAACCAACAGGAAGCATCCCATCACATTAACTATCTAGAGTTATTGGCTGTACTCTTAACAATAAATGCTTTATGAGGGAAATTTGCAAATTTGCATATCCGGGTTCAATGTGATAATACAACTGCTGTTTGCTACATTAACAACATGGGTGGCTCAAAGACCCCTGACTGCAACTGAATCGCAAGACAAATATGGGATTATTGTATTGAACGCAACATCTGGATAGTGCCTCACACCTGCCAGGATGTGAAAACACTGAAGCAGATCGAGAATCAAGGCATTTTAATGATCGTACTGAGTGGCAGTTAGAGCCAGATATATACCACTCAATCACTGAGCAATTTGGTCCAACCAAGCATTGATTGTTAAAAGTACAGCCAATAACTCTAGATAGTTAATGTGATGGGATGCTTCCTGTTGGTTCCATCTCCCCCCTGTTTTCTGTTCTCCCCTCACTCCTCCCCAGCCTTGGGCTGAGGCATCAGCTTGAATGTGAAGTTCGGGTTCACCATGAGAAATAAGTTTGCTTGAACTATCAACATTAAATATCCACCAATTTAGTTCTGCTCTAGAACTGGAGGAGAGTATCATAAAAGATCCAAAGTTGCCTTTGTTCTCTCGCAGAGCATTTGATTTGTCCCTTTCAAGACTGCGATAATGGAGAGGGCCATGTTCCACCCCTGGAATTCTTGACACTATCAGCCCAATTACCTCTGCCACATTTTGAACTGTGCAGGTTTCTTTGTTAACAACGTTGAGGCAGGCATTTTTCAGCTTTTGCTTTCCGCTTTCAGTAAGTTGCACAGTCATTGTAACTGAATTAAGTACAAATCCCAGGAAGGTCAAGACCTGAGATGGTATAAGCACTGATTTTTCATTGTGGATAGGGAACCCCAGATCTCCAAGCAACCTAACCGTTTCTTGTACATTTTCATGGCATTCACCATAGGTTGCTCCTTGAAGATAGCAATCATCTATGTAAGATGAGGACAAACAGCCCTTTTTCCTCAGTATATTAAACACTGGTTTTAAGGGTTTAGTAAAGATTCTTGGGGCTGATGCTCGCCCATTTGGCAGACAGGTATATTGATACAATTTGTCCCGCCGCCTGAATTTCAAAAATTTTTGATGTTCTGTGGCAATTGGTATGGTATAATATACATCTTTTATATCTACAGATGCCATGTAACACCCTTGGGTCATCAGATCTGTCACTGTCTTCAGTGAATCCATTTTGAAGTGCCGGTAAACAATGAATTTGTTTAGCTCCTTTAGATTTAGGACCATCCTATAGTCTACTCCATTCTTTTTTATTCTAAGGAAAATAGACGAAACAAATTCTCCTTGTGAGTGAGTAGACTCCACAATAACACCTTTATTAAGTAATAGTAATTAAATGTAATTATGATATACAAATGCATTAATAGTTTAGCACCAACCTACCTAAGTTCTAAATTATATAAGCGTTCCGATACACACGCATATAACACTAGGCTCAAGGAACATCTTAGTTTACCTTTATGTAGAACATCTATCGAGCACAACGTAACTTTTACTACAGGGCTCTAAAATCCTGGAACAAGCTTTCTGTTGCCACTAGGAATTCGTCATCACTTGCACAGTTAAAAGGAGTGCGAGAGGAGAGAATGCGTAGTGCAGGGAAATGATTTCTTAATTTTATATATACGTAGTTATTTATGATATGCAGCTATCGAATTTCTCTACAAGGACTTTTATTTTATCAGTATTATGGTCTAACTGATTGTAACTAGATACATTTCATTCTTTCTTTCTATTATTACATGTAAATTGATTCTGAAAAACCCCTGTGGGAGAATTGATTAATAAATTGTATTGTATTAAGGAGTTTTACAATTTCAGAATCTATAATAGCAGGTTCTGCATCATCGAATTGTATGATCTTATAGTCAGTTTCCTGTACCGGTGGTACACCATCTATGAACTCTAAATGCATGGCAATGCTCAACCCAGTCTAAAACCTCCAACCTCGTTCCCAGGGCCTTTTCCCTAGCTTGGGGGCGGGGCGGGAAAAGGCCCTGGCATCGGCTGGTCACGTGCCCACTTTACACCCTGAAATCCTGGGTGTAATAAATTAGCGAGTTTGCATAATCAAAAGTACCAAAATCATGGCGCGGAGAAACTGGCTGTGCTTTTCGACTTGAATCTGCTTTTAAACGTTGAAACTTTGCGTCTTTTTGTTCAGTAAAAGCCACTTCAAGTAATGTTTTGAATATTTACTGAAAGGCAAAGACATTGTTGCCGTTCCATCCGACTGGCTTGGCAAATCTCTGCTGTTACAGC
>JAHPZR010039755.1:2500-7500 GCA_019787425.1 Platygyra sinensis | reverse complement strand
GTTTGATTTAATTAAAATTGATCTATAACATTATTACAGAATCTTTTGGTGACTGTGCACCAACACCTGATAGGTGAAAAATTATATTACATGTTTTGTATAGAAATTGTGAAATATTTTTATAAAAAATAGAAAATAGTTGGATATTCTAAAATTTTTATTCATCAAAGTGTTTTGTTTGTAAAAAAAAACATCAATAAACATACTTAAAAGCAGTGGAAACATTTGTAAGTTTGTGACTAAAATGTAAGAAATGAAGTTTTTGAAGAAGATTACAACTCTCTTCCTACCCCTCTACCCCTTCCCCACCCACCACCACCACCCGGACCCTTGATAACCCTTTCAAAAGATGCATCCTTTACAATCATTGTTTTAAGGTCCACAGTCCGCCGAGCGCGAGAAAAAAACCTCTGGTACCCAGGGTACGTGTTATTTGGGTATACTACTGTCCTCGCGCACCATGTGAGAAGACTATGACAGCTTCAGATTCTATTCAAGAAACTAACATGATCTTGATGCTTGAGAAAAAGAAGAAAAGAGTCTGTAAAGAAATAGGCAAATTTTCGGTGAAGATAACCAAGAAAAAAGCGATTGCGTAACACTGGGTAAGTTGTAAAATGACATGTTATCACGTATTTGACGGAAAACAGTCTTAACTCTCAGTCTGCATTTTGCGCCTAGTCTGCATTTTGTACCCGGTCTGCAGTCTGCACTTTCTACTTACCGGACCGGCATCCCAATTCACGCAATTCTTCCAATATTTCATCTGAAATTATGTCAAAACGTGGTCTTCCAGGAGTTTCCTTTTCCTCATTTCCGGGGCAAACAATGTTTAGCAGCAGTTTCTGGGCTGATAGGTTTAATTGCGATGTGATGATTTAAAAAGATGATAACACGTCCGCAAAAGCGGCTGCAAGTTGATCCAGCTCCTCACCTCACTTGTTCCAATATCACGGGAATATCACGACAATGAATCTCTAATCGATCTAAGCATCCTGATACTCTGATCGATAACTTCAGCATGCGCCCCGGCAGTTCCTTCGCCCACATCATTTCGTCAAATATATTCCGTTTTGTCTAAAACTGATGTTAAAAACGACGGCAGGTCTCTTCCAAACCTCGTCCGCCATATTGTATTGCAATGATTCGTTCCCAGGCCCTTAGCTTTCAGATCCGGTGGCTTGACCCAGTCCCCGAGATTAAATGGATATTTTTACGGATTAAATGGATATTTTACGGATTAAATTGAATGAATATATACGGATTAAATTGAATGATATATACGGATTAAATGAATGAATATATACGGATTAATTAATGAATATATACGGATTAAATTGAATGAATATATACGGATTAAATTGAATGAATATATACGGATTAAATTAAATGGATATTAAGCGATTGAATTAAATAAATATAGATAAATATAGACAAATATAAATATTAAATTGAATGAATAAAAAAATATTACATAAATATAAATACTGAATTGAATATATATCAAATTATTGAATATTGCTACAATGAAATATGGCCGACGAGGTTGGAAGAGACCTGCCGTCGTTTTAACAATCAGTTTTAGACAAAACGGAATATATTTGACGAAATGATGTGGGCGAAGGAACTGCCGGGGCGCATGCTGAAGTTATCGATCAGAGTAATCAGGATGCTGAGATCGATTAGAGAGTCATTGTTCGTGATATTCCCTGTGATATTGGAACAAGTGAGGTGAGGAGCTGGATCAACTTGCAGCCGCTTTTGGCGGACGTGTTATCAATCTTTTTAAATCATCACATCGCAATTAAACCTATCAGCCCAGAAACTGCTGCTAAACATTGTTTTGCCCCAGGAAATGAGGAAAAGGCAACTCCTGGAAGACCACGTTTTGACATAATTTCCAGATGAAATATTGGAAGAATTGCGTGAATTGGGATGCCGGTCCGGTAAGTAGAAAACGTGCAAGACTGCAGACGCGGTACAAAATGCAGAACTAGGTGGCAAAAATGCAGACCAAAAAACAACTGCTGAGTTAAAGACCTGTATTTCCGTCAAATACGTGCATAACATAGTCATTTTACACTTAAACTTCCCACGTGTTATACGCCAATCGCTTTTTGCTTGGTTAATCTTCACCGAAAATTTGCCTACGATTCCTTTACAGACCTACTGTTTCTTAACTTATTCCTCAAAGCATCCAAGCATCATGTTAGCTATCTTGAATAGAATTCTGAAGCCTGTCATCAGTACTTCTCACATAGCGTAGCCGCGAGCGACAGTAAGTATACCCAAATAGCAACTAACGTACCACTACGCGCGTACCCAGCAGGTTTTCTCTCGACTCGCGGCACGGCGGAAAGAGTAATTATCGACTTCGCTTCCTTTTTAGCGCCGGGTCACAGTAGAGACCATGCACCGACACCGCTGCAAACCAAGCCAAGAAAACACTCATACAGCGCTGCGCACCCATGCAGGGCAATAAGAAGCCAGAAACAATGACCCTTCGCCAGCAGGCTGTGCCTGCGGCAATGTGTTTTGTATATGCGCGCGCATGTCATGGCCTCGTGTTGTGTTACGGACGGCCATGTTTTAGTCCTGAGCCGTATATTAAAGCTTGCTACGAGGTTTACTTCGTTTGTGGCATTCTCGGATCCTGCTTAACACTGGGCGCCTTTTCTTTTCTAAGGATGTTATTTTCCGGCCCAGACTGAATATTCTTATTTTTCTGCCGATTTTAGGCTGAACAATATTCTTGTATTATTCCTTACATTATAGCTTATGGCATTTTCGTTTTTATTTAGAATTTAGTAGGCTATCAAGTACAAGTGTTTGGTTTCTGGATCTGGATCGCGTTCAGCACATTGTGCATGTGCTCTGGACAGCACTTTTCGTAGCGGGCCAAGATGTCCACGTCAAAATATATTCTTATATAAAAAAGAGTTCATATCAAGACATTGTTTTTTTTTTTCAGTATAGCTAGAACAATAACGTTCAATATTATTGTTTCAATGAGCAGAAAATAAGAAAGCGGGGGCAGCTTTAGTGATAACGATTACTAGTTAATGTTGAGGACAGTTTAAGAGCAAGGGCCAAGTCTGACAATTACAAAGTTTTAAAAGAAAGGATAATGGTGCCAAACTATTTCCGGAACTACATATCTGTAATGTTCTTTTCAAGTTAAATCTGTGGACCTTAAAACAATGATTGTAAAGGATGCATCTTTTGAAAGGGTTATCAAGGGTCCGGGTGGTGGTGGTGGGTGGGGAAGGGGTAGAGGGGTAGGAAGAGAGTTGTAATCTTCTTCAAAAACTTCATTTCTTACATTTTAGTCACAAACTTACAAATGTTTCCACTGCTTTTAAGTATGTTTATTGATGTTTTTTTTTACAAACAAAACACTTTGATGAATAAAAATTTTAGAATATCCAACTATTTTCTATTTTTATAAAAATATTTCACAATTTCTATACAAAACATGTAATATAATTTTTCACCTATCAGGTGTTGGTGCACAGTCACCAAAAGATTCTGTAATAATGTTATAGATCAATTTTAATTAAATCAAACTTGAAGCCAAGCCCATAAGCCTATTGTCATAACTCTAAACCTATTTATTAAAACTGCTCTATTAAAAGGTGTTGAATTATTTGATGTAATATTGCTTTACAATCAATTAAGCCAAATTAAGAATGCAAATGCTACTGAATAAATTATTCATTATAGTTTGTGGAAAGGGAACATTCAGATTGTATTTTTTCCTTTGATCTAGCTGCAGTATACTACAAAGCTTAATGTAAACCCCAATGGCTCACAAAACGTAGCTGGCGAAGAGCAGAACCCAGAGCCCTTCTTTGTGCATTCCTTCAGCCCATCATACATGTGCCAGTTGTTCTTAAAACAAGACGTCTTATAGCCGTTTCCGTGGGATGCGGTTAGTCTGTATGTGACCCTATTTGCAAAAACCCGGGCATAAGAGAGGAGTCAAAAATGCATTGAACGTTTTTCAACCCCCGCTGGAAACGCTTTCCAACGCGCTGTTATTATTTTGGAATGCGTTGGCAATATGTTTTCTAATGCGTTGGCAACGTTCGACAACGCGTTGAACTCATTGCAAACTTCAGATCGTTTTCATTGTCACGCAATAAAAAATAAATCGAAAACCATCCAGTGCAAAACGTTAAGAAAGTCTTACGTTATAGAAGATAATTAAGATAAACCCATTGATGCCTGCATGAAATTGCCTGCGAGCCACCCCTAATTCCCTGGCGTTTTTTTTTGGAATATTTCACAGCGATCGAAAGCAATCGGGAAACAAGAAATCAATTAATTTCTTCGCCGCGTGACGAAATATCACGGCGCTGCGAAAGAAATATGAAAGTTGTAAATTTAAAAAAAAACGACAATAACAAGCCAATTTTTTTAGATCAGTCGTATTTCAACTTTGTTAAGTTAGTGGCCATCTAGTTCTTTTGGCAGTTCTGTAGTAGCTGAATAACACTCCAAAAAACATTTGAACGAAGCGAATAAACTTAACTAACAAACAAACCGCGCTGGTGGCCGTCGTAAATTAAATATGCAGAAATCCAGCGTGCAAGATGTTATTCACTCTTAAACCTAAAATTCCCAAATACAGAGAACGAAATGAAAGAAATGCGAAAGGATGCTCACAAAAAATAAATTTTCATTCATGCTGAGGCGAAGAAGCCTGTTTAAAAGCAACAAAATGATCAAGATTTCGTAGACGTGCTTTCCTGCATGACCGCATGTTGACTCAAATCAAATTATTCTTCACGCTAAAGCAAAAGCTTGAGTTTTCCCGACCGCTTTTGCAGTCATTTTAACGCCCGTGGCTTTAGCAATCGTTCCAAAACTTGAATTCGACTTCGAAGTAATAATGTATTTTGCCATTTTTCGTTTCTAAAGTCCGAAAAGCTGCTTTAAATTTGCGATCTGTTGTAAAACTTAAGCTTACTTGAAAGCGCTCCGACCTTCATGTTTTC
>JAHPZR010039752.1:32500-43095 GCA_019787425.1 Platygyra sinensis | reverse complement strand
GGTAATATGGATGGCCTTGTTGGTAAGGTGGGTTGCCCTGGGTGGCATATCTAGTGGTGCTGGCAGTTATTGCTGTTACAGTCTGTCCTAATATAACTCTGCCCTGAATTGTTCTCCTTCGACGCCGGGCGTAGAAAAGGCACATGGAGATCATACAGATGAACACAAGGGAACCAATAACTGAGCTTGCGATTACGGCTGCGGCAAAATCAACACAACTGTCGTATTCGTTCTGGCAAGTCCCGTGACAACAGGTTTCCAAGTTTCCGCAATCAGCCCCGAAGGAACACGAAAACCCGATACAGTCGAAGCTAGAATGGCATTGGTTGCTACAACAACTCTCCCCGCTAGAACAATCAGAATCAAACGAACAGTATTGACCAACACAACTTGAACTGGAGATACAGGACTGCCTACAACAACTCTCTCCGCTAGAGCAATCATAGTCAGACGAACAGTATTGACCGACACAACTTGAACTGGAGACACAGGACTGCCTACAACAACTCTCTCCGCTAGAGCAATCAGAGTCAGACGAACAGTATTGACCGACACAACTTGATCCGTAAACACATCGACTGTCGCAGCAGACTTGGTTCTCTTCGCAGTCACCTTGGGAAGTACAACCATCGCTTAGAGCAAGTAACGAGAAACCAATTAGGGCAACCACTGCTGCGTATTTGAAGTGAACTGCGAAAGACATTGCTGCTATATCTAACACTCTTTATGGTTCTCTTTATAACCGTCCTTCTTTCCTCCCTTTTTTTATGGATCAATATGACATCAGAGTGCGACCCGGAAACCAACCAACCTCATTCCCAGGGTCCTCTCCTAGAGAGAGAACCCTGGGGACGACGTTGGAAACCAACGGGAGGTAGAAAGAAAAGTTGTTGATATAGAGTTCAATATGGCAGTATTGCCTTTTGCAGTTCCCTTCAATTACGCGGCAATGGTTGCCCTGATTGGTTTCTCGTTAGCTGCTGTAAGCGATGGTTGTACTTCCGGAGGTAATTGCAATGTGACCCAAGTGTGCTGCGACGGCCAATGTGTCTCCAGTTCAAGTTGTGTCGGCCGATACTGTTCGTCTGATTTTGATTGCCCTGGGGTACAGAGTTGTTGTAGCAGGAAGTGCCGCTATCGCTCCGACTGTATCGGGCTTTCTTGTTTCTCCAGCTCTGATTGCGGAGATAATTTTGCGAGCTGTTGTCACGGGACTTGCCAGGACGTAGATGACATTTGTGTTAATGTTGTCGCAGCCGTTATTGCTAGCTCAGTGATTGGTTCCCTTCTTTTCATTTGCATGATCTCCATGTGTATTTTCTTCGCTCGGCGTCGGAAGAGAACAGTTCAGGGCAGAGTTATTGGAGGGCCGAGCGTAACAGCAACAACTGCCAACAATACAAGATATGCAACACAAGGCAACCCACCTTACCATGGACAGGCTCCACCATCCTACAGCTACCAACAAGGCCATCCATATTACCCCTTTCCACAGTCCGAACAGCAGCAGCAGGCAGCCAATCCTCCACCGTATAACCCTGAAACAGTGGCAGGGAGTGAACAACCACCCCCTTACTCTGCAGAACAGCAGGAAGCAACTGGGGGAGTATATGTTCCTAAACCCTCTTATGGCAGTATACCATCAGCACCTCCTGTCTAACAAAACCGCTGGCAAAAATCAGTTGTGAGAGCAAAATTTTGCTACAATCTCCTTAATGGTTTTGGCTATAGTTAGTTAGTGAGAGGACATAAAAAAGTATAGTTGGTTTGAGGCAAAGCCAGCTAGCATCAACTCAGTTACCCTTTTGAGTGCTCTCCAAATTTTCCAATAGCCTCAAGGCACTTAGGGTGCAGCACAACTACCTGCACCTGGCTCATTACAATTAGCATTTTGTTGAATGCCAATAGCGAAGCGTGCGATTGACGTCATGACTCAGACAAACAAACTGAAATGGTGGATGATCTTGAAGACTTCTTTAAGGGCAAAAGCCAGGGTTCCTAAAACACTTGTGAAACAACAACTTCGCCTTCATTCCCTGTATTTTCCTCAGAACATGCTTATGTTGACTGAGTCTCAGGGGGAATTCAGTGATTTGCATTCTATTTTTAAAATGCAAATCGCTTCGCTATTCCCTATACCAGATAACAATAGGTATATTTGTATTCTTGGCTCAATAACATGTGGGAAATCATAGAAAGAGATTAATATTGTTTACATTTGAAGAGACTGACCCTACATTAGTCTCTGTGGTAAGCTAGTCCCTATCCAATATAATGATTCATGCCTACCTTGCGGCATGGTTAGATCTAGGGAAAGGGTGCACCACCCCCTCCCCTCCTGAGATGAAATCTTCTTTTTCATATTTGCCTTTAAAATTTGTTTACCTCACCAGTCAGTAGCACCATTCCTTAATGCCTGTTAATGGTACACCCTGTCCCAAGAGAACTCCTTGATATGCCTTGCATCATCAAGTTATGATGCTTCACCCCTACCTTAAAGAACCAGGAAGATCATTTGTTGCTAGACATAAACCTTATGTTGTTGTTAGCATAAGTGTTATGAAAATTTCAGTTTGTGCTATAGCTTCTGCATAGCTGACAAGTATTACATACATTTTGCACACTTGTTAAGTGGCAGAGTCTCATACAAGAAAGATCACAAGCCACACGTAGAAAAGAATTGAGTTAAGTAAAGCTTCTGATAATTCTTGGTTTTCTTTTTAATTTACGTTACTGCCTTATTAGCTTAATGACCAGAAAGGTTTGGTTATGTTGCGGTGTCAAATCAATATGATATTGAAATTTTAAATGATCCATATTGTCTCTCCCTAAAGAACAATAGCAGCTTAAACCTCTGCATAAAATTAATACAATAATTATTATAGCAGAGCTACTGTGAAGGCACTTAAGTAGGGCCTCAGTTACCTTGAACAATTTTGTAACCCATCAATCTAAGAAATCGGTTGTCATGCCCTGTCATGACCCGGCATACGTACATCCATATTGCATTCCCATAGCATCATTACCATAGGTACATCTTTGATACTGGACATCCACATTATGATTCACAGCTGTCAAAACAAGGTATATGCTGGCCAGCATCACATGACCATGTCAAGGGCTCGGGTTAAAAATTCATCGAGATTGCATGTTTTTTGAAGTTGCTCAAGCCAGGTTATTACTCTGGGGAAGGAGTGCATATTACATGCATAAGACAAAATTTCAGTGCAAATTTACCCCTTGCATGTTGACTTTTCCTCTGATATATTTCTTTGCATAATCACCTCTTGGAAAGTCCCTGATACAATGGTGATACAGCGTATATAATTTCTACAATCTTAGGCACATTTATTGGGTATAGTTTGTTAAAATTTAACAGGAAAAAGTAGTTAAATAATAATAATAATAATAATAATAATAATAATAATAATAATAATAATAATAATAATAAGCATAACATCATCATGGACGTGTTGGGAGGCTGGTCGAGAGAAACCGAAACCTCAATTCAATCACTGGTAGGACGTAAGGCGAATCAAGTTCTAGAGGCCATGCAAAAGGCAGTTTTGTCGTCATCCCTAAATATAGCGAGAACTTTCAAGGTTATGATATGAAGACCTAAGATCAAAGTCTGACTGTCAGCCACGAAGAACGAGAGACATTAGAGACATTTGTATGCTTAGATTATAGTTTTTAGATTCGTAGATATATATATATTTTATTTTATTCTTATTATTATTATTTTTATGCTTAGATTATAGTTTTTTAGATCTGTAGATATGTCTTTTTTTTTTTTTTTTTTTTTTACTTATTTCTATTAAGTTTCGCTTGTGCGCACAGGTTACGCTTAGCGCCCTGTGTCGCTTTATAACACTGTGCATACAGATAGTTTTACTGCATAATAATAATAATAATAATAATAATAATAATAATAATAATAATAATAATAATAATAATAATAACTTTATTTATCCTGGTAAAGTAATAGACCAGTCAGTCAGTCAGTCAGTCAACAAAGGTTGATAGACTGGTATTAATCGGTGACCAGCACACAAGAATATATAAAGTATATTGACATGCAAGACAGCAGTTTACAAATAATTGCGGAAATATAAAAAATGAACTAAGCATTGCTCTTACAATCACACACTAGACAATTACATCAGCTTACAACTGATCATTTTTTGAATTTCTAATCCAAGAAAAAACAAATCCTCATTTCCTCATTTATTGCAACCAGGGGCTCTGCTTTTAGGCTTGGCTATAAATCTCTCCATTAGTAATTAAGCTAATACACATCTTCACATCATTAACATATTGTAGTATTAGGGTGCATTCCTTTGGGGTGATCTGGATCAAGATCTCTCTGGATCATGGTGCATCAAAGGAACTGATGAATCCACTCTGGTCATGGATTCAACGGCCCCTTTGATGCACCATGATACAGTTCAGCCCAAACTCAGGGATGCAACCTTAATGACTTTACCCTGAATGATCAGTCATGCATGGGGATTCTAATTTGATGGGCTCCTGAATTTGAGCAAATTGCAGAAAGTGAGATGAACTTATTTATCACAAAAAAAGTGATGGCAGATTTAATATTGTACTAGAAAATAAAATGAAAACTCCTGGTTTCCTAATCCTACCACTCCTTTTTAAAAACCATATGATTATTTTGCATGATTTTAGTTTTTATTCAGGAAGTGTAACGAGATGGGACGACTCGGGCCGGCTGGCTGTGAACCCTAATCAGCAAGGGCAGACTAACTACATCGTGTGCATGTGCGTAATCCAACTTTTCTACGAAGTTTCGACCTGCTAACAGTAAACTGAGCTTGCGTCATCAGGAATGAATATTTTGTGACTCGGCAATGGCAAAAGTCCACAAGGTAACATTATCCAGATGTTGGTGACGTGCTTGGTGTCTTAAACAGACTTTTCTTTATTTTTCGCTCGCCCCGTGTTAACAGGCTACAGTTGGTCCATAACGCCTCATAAACACCCTCTTATACGACGAACTCTTACTACCGCGGTCCATATGTGTCTTAAAATTGATGCTTATCCCAACTTTCCCGTGCGTCACGAAGAGAGGAAAAGTCACGCGATATCGTAGCAATGTTGTTATGACGTCAGAGTGACGGTTATATTAGACCACTATTCAGACGGTGATCGATTTGTCACGATATCGCGTGACTTTTCCATCTTTACACGAAAATTGCCAACCTTGTTCCCAGGGTCCTCTCTCTACTTCGAGAAAGTACCCAGGTTATGGCTGGTCACGTGTCTGCTAGATTTTAGCAGATTCCAGAGATGGGATTGAAGGGAGGGGCTAGAGAGTTTGTCTTCACTGAGCTCACCTACTGGGCCCAGTAGGGAGTGGAATTTGTAAAACTCCCGTTGTGGATCGGCAAAACTCTATGGTTGGCCATCCGTTTCAAAATTATGACATCGTGTACGTGGGCTTTTTTGTCGCGTATAATCGTTTATAATCGCTATGTATGGGCTTTTATCCCATATACAACCATTTATATCACGTATATACGCGTATTTAATACGCGTATATGTGCAAAATCAAATGCACGTTTATACGCGGTGCTAAAAACCCGTATATATGCGTACCTGTCATAGCCCACGTATACGCGTGCAAAAATGTGCGTATACGTGGGGTTCAGAAATCAGACTTGGTATAAGCTGGCACGAAAAGTGCCTTTAACGGAATTGCCTCTATGTATGGTGGCAATGAAAAGTGCCTTTCGCAATGCAAACATGGCTCTTGTAGTGATATGTATCTTGTCAACTAGTTCTTACAGTTCTCCCACAATGGATCTTCTGGAGACGGTTTCTTGTCTATGAAGGGATTGCTCCAGGTTTCATCCACACGCCGATCGAAACATGGCTGAAAACTTGGTAGTCCGCCTTCAGGTAGCCGTCGATTCACTCGTCGTTTGGTAGAGTCGTTGGACCCAGACGATCAAGGAAATGATGTCAGAATACCAGAGCTTGAATCACTGTTGAGGCAACTTCAATACTTATTAAACAGATGGGAGATGCTGGCAATAAGAGCAAGTTCTTGCACGACAGTTCGCCCATAAGGACTTTGCCGGGTTTGTCAGGTCCTATAAATCAAAGAGCGGGTCGTCCGGCCTACGAAATTTCTATACATCAGTTGGAGTTTCTAAGAAACAGAATGAGATTTAAGGAAGGAAGTGAAGAATGATCATCGCAGTAAATTTTCCAATTTAAGTAATTGGAAAGAAGAAGCCTGAAAAAAATCAGGGCTTCAACGGGATTCGAACCCGTGACCTCCGCGATACCGGTGCGAAGCTCTAGATCTACCAACTGAGCTATGAAGCCACACATTGGGAGCGAGGTCAATTGTGAATTCATATTTTCCCGTGCAGTGAAGTGATGTGAAGTATATATGAAATAATTCATATATAATTGGTCCCAGATATCACGAATGTTATTAGTTTCTAGAACTACTCTTTGGCAAAGAATTAGAAACCTGGCCTGAGTCATTTTGCAGTCGACGTCATTATACAGCCATCACGGATTCAGATTTAGATGAATTAATTCGAGGTTTAAGACAAGGATTTCCAAATTCTGGTATCAGTATGATGCTGGGACATTTGCGAAGTAGAAATATTTTTGTGCAGCGTCAGCGTGTTAGGGAAAGTTTGGTTCGAACTGACCCTGAAGGGAGTGCAATGAGGTGGTTTAACACTATCACAAGGCGTGTTTACAGTGTCCGAGGACCTAATTCTCTCTGGCACATTGATGGACTGCATTGTCTCATCCGTTGGAGGTTCGTCATACATGGAGGTATCGATGGGTTTTCCAGACTTATAGTGTATTTAAGTTGTGCTACAAATAACTATGCCTCGACTGTGCTTGCCCTCTTCTATAGCAGCTGTGCAGAAATATGGATGGCCCTCTAGAGTACGTTCAGACAAAGGGGGTGAAAATCTAGACGTAGCAAGAGCTATGCTAAGGCACAGAAGGTCGAACATGGGAAGCACGATTGCTGGACTCTCTGTACACAATCAAAGGATTGAGCGACTGTGGAGAGATGTCTTTATAGGAGTTGGTCACTTCTTCTACACTCTGTTTTACCAAATGGAAGAAAATGGTATCCTGGAATCAACAAGCGTCATAGATCTGTTCTGTTTACATTACATATTTCTTCCAAGATACATATTTCTTCTTATGCAAGCACACCAGAATTAAGGTACATTATGTCATGTTAAAATCAAAACCAAAATAACAAATGGAAACATGTATGCTGTACATGTAGTGAATAGGCCTCTGACAAAGAATTAAATTCAAGCTCTGGTATTCTGACATCATTTCCTTGATCGTCTGGGTCCAACGACTCTACCAAATGACGAACTGAATCCGGACAGCTACCTGAAGGCGGACTACCAAGTTTTCAGCCATGTTTCGATCGGCGTGTGGATAAAACCTGGAGCAATCCCTTAATAGATGAGAAACCGTCTCCAGAAGATCCATTGTGGGAGAACTGTAAGAACTAGTTGACAAGATACATATCACTACAAGAGCCATGTTTGCATTGCGAAAGGCACTTTTCATTGCCACCATACATAGAGGCAATTCCGTTAAAGGCACTTTTCGTGCCAGCTTATACCAAGTCTGATTTCTGAACCCCACGTATACGCACATTTTTGCACGCGTATACGTGGGCTATGACAGGTACGCATATATACGGGTTTTTTAGCACCGCGTATAGACGTGCATTTGATTTTGCACATATACGCGTATTAAATACGCGTATATACGTGATATAAATGGTTGTATATGGGATAAAAGCCCATACATAGCGATTATAAACGATTATACGCGGCAAAAAAGCCCACGTACACGATGTCATAATTTTGAAACGGATGGCCAACCATAAAACTCACAGCGAAGAAATCGTCACATTCGATATTGGAGTTCAATGCGTTCGGCTAAAAGGTTAGCTCCATATTTGGCTCAATTTTCCCATCGACAGTTGGACAGTATTTGGAATTTGTGGCGGTGAAAAAATTTGGCAAAGAACTCGGAACTGAAAACCACAACAGTAAATGGACCGCGCGGTGCACGTGAACTTAATTCTATTTTTCATTCGGCGAAATCACAACGTATGTATAGGCCCGATTTATACTGGAGACGGATCATCCGTCCAGACGGATCGTCCGTCGAGAGGGATCATCCGTCTAGTATAAATACGGGAAGTACTATGAGAAAAACTATCGGTGAGTCGTGTGACTCGTCCTGTGTTTATACTGGACGAGTCTCCTTCAGCTGGCTTCTTGTAACGAGGTGTAGTTTTCGTGGATAGTTCGTCTTCTTCCCGCTTTTATAGACAGCGACGGATCATCCGTCTTGACGAATTATCCACGATAATTCGTCTGACAAGACGAACTATCGCGATAGCTCGTCCGGATGGATGATCCGTCTGCTTGCCCGTATTTACATGTATACACAGACGGATTATCAGACGAGCTATCGTTCTTTGCCCAAGCTCGTCCAAGACGGATGATTCGTCTCTAGTATAAATCTGGCCAATATTTGCTCATTCGTTTAGAGTCAAACACGTCGCCGGTTCGCCCTCAAAGGAAGTTTTGAATTTGATTAATTATTCCCATGGACAGTTTGTTGCAGCGAAAAAAATCTACGAAGAATTTGACAACAACGTCTGCACGGCAAATAAGCTTGATTAATGGTATCCAGTCGTTTCGTACCCATGGGCGTTTCGTACCCAGACGTTTCGTACCCAGGCTAAGACGTTTCGTACCCACTTTCGGTTGGTTCGTATCCAACCCTTTTTGGTCGATTCGTATCCAAGAAATTATGACAAAGTGTTTGGAGTTTTTGAGTGAGAAACTTGCTAAAACGATTAAGATGCAGCGCTCGCATGCGCAAGGTATATGTGTGATCTTATTTGTGATAATGTTGATCAACTTAAACAGTGTCAGTGGCCCGAAGGCCTCCCAAAGTTCGAAGAGCCGCCTCAACACTTCACGGTAGGTGGCCCTCAGCATCCTCTTAAGCTTGCGCTCGGAGACTAGGCGAATTTGTACCGACACTAGGCCCGCTTATTTGTGTAGTAGGGCCACAAACATATAGAGGGGCAGACTGCATCGATCAACAGCTCTTCTGTTAAGACGATGATGCCAGCCCTCAATGTCATTGTTTGTTCTAATTGACTGCATAAATACGCTCCAACACTTGGGGGACCAAACTATTCTGCGAATCCAGTTTTCCTCGATGTAACTGACGAACTGCTGTAAAGGCTCCGTCGTGGCTTCTGGTTTGAGGCTGTCGAAGGTTGCGGCAATGGTCTCATGTGGAAGGAAGAATAGTGCCATCAGTCGCCTGATGTAACCATTCGTAGCCCGGTCTCTTGTATACGCAGTCTGAAGGCCTTCCTGGTTCCAGAGGAAGGCACACCCCAGCAACTGCACTTCCGGAAGGACGTTTCGAAATTCTCCCCACACGGCGCTGCAATATTCTAATTTAATACTTTTCAAATAAAAGAGAAAAAATTACACCTATCTTGCGCTCAATAATAATTAGCTGCTATTGTCAAGAAACTCGCGGGCCACTGACACTGTTTAAGTTGATCAACAATATATCAAATAAGATCCCACATATACCTTGCGCATGCGAGCGCTGCATCTTAATCGTTTTAACAAGTTTCTCACTCAAATACTCCAAAAACTTTGTCATAATTTCTTGGGTACGAATCGACCAGAGGGTTGGGTACGAACCGACCGAAAGTGGGTACGAAACGAAACGTCCATGGGTACGAAACGACTGGTAAGCTGATTAATTAAGCAGCTTACATTTTTCGATCGGCAAAATCATAACAGAGGCATCATCAGGAGTATTCGTTTTGAGTTTGATACGTGCAGTGTTTGGCAGAGACAAGCTTTGAATTTAGAATTCATCCAGTCGAAAGTTTGGCGGTCATTTAGCCTACATAACAGGCGTAATTTTTTGCGCATTTCTGGCGAGCAGAGGCGAGAAGCGCGAGTTGCGTGCGAGGGGAGGAGCGCTTATTTTTTAGCGATCCTCCCCTCCCCTCGCACGCTTCGCGCTCGCCACGCGCTCGCCTCGCTTTTGCCTCGCTTTTGCCTCGCTTTCGCCTCTGTTCCCCTGAAATACGCAAAAAATTACGCCTGTTCTGCAGGCAAGCGGTCATTCGATTCTCTTGCAGTGTAAAAGTTTGTAAACAACTTGACAACGACATCGGTCGCGCGTTGCAAAATGCATTGGCTTTTGTTTTAAAACTGTTTAGCGGTAAATCCAGTTTTCGGTCAAGAAAGTAGCTCCAAGTTGAATGTTCCCATCGATAATTTCACGGTTATTTAATTCCAGTTTGGGGCGAAAAGCTGATTAAATTAATCCGAAGCAGGTTGTTGACGGTTATTTAAAAAAGAAGCGAAATATAAGCAAAGTTCCCTCTCAATCAACATCTCATAATCATAAAAGTTCAGGTAGAGCCGAAGCAGCTGGCCAGGCAGGATCTCTGACAAATAACTTGCTTCCTTTTCAAAATAGCGTCCGTATAGCAGCGAAACATTCACCTC
>JAHPZR010039752.1:22500-27500 GCA_019787425.1 Platygyra sinensis | reverse complement strand
CTGATGGTGTAGGGTAAGGGGGAGGCTGCTCATCCGCTGTCATTGTTCCAGGGCTGTATGGAGGAGGATTAAACGTTTGCGGCTGTCCATACTGCGGTGGTGGGTAGTATGGGTAGACTTGCTGGTAGGATGGTGGCCGCTGCCCCGTGTAGGGTGGGGTGCTCTGTGTTGCACATCTCGTGATAGTTGTGGTCGGTGCTACTCTCCGTTCTATGATAACCCTGCCGCGGTGAATTCTTCTCCGGCGCCAGCGAGCGATGATAAAGCACATGGAAATCAGGAAAATAAGAAGAAACGATCCAAATATTGAGCTCACGATAACCGCGGTTGAATCGTAACAATCTTCATACGATTGTTGGCATTTTCCGAAACAACAGCTTTCCCAGTTTCCACAATCAGAGTCGATAGAACAAGAAAATCCAAGGCAGTCAGAGCCAGATTTGCATTGATTATTGCAACAACTTTCCTGGCTAGAACAATCGGCGTCTATTGTACAATACCTGCCGATGCAATTTGAACCGTAAACACATTCATTGTTGCAGCAGACGTTGTTTGAACTCATGCAGCCACTATTGCTTGTGCACCAACCATTGCTAGTAGCACCTAACGAGCAAAAAAGCAGAGCAAACAATGCTAAAGACGTTGCAGCCATTACTTCTGAAACGTTTCTGTTTCGCGCTCTCTTTTTCCGCTTGGAAAAAATCATCGAAAGAAAGATAATCTTGAATCACGAGATTGCCATTCTGACGTCATGGAACACGCAATACCGGCTTGTCTTTGGTAGCCTGCGTTACAGCCGGACGTGTCACGAAATCCCCGGTATAGTCCAGGATTCCCCTACTGGCGATTTTGTCTGTCTGCGACGCACGCTAGTCTTTGGGGGATGACCCAGAGATATTCGTATTTTAATTTCAAATGTATTTTATCTAAAATATCCATACTTAACGACCAGGGCCCAGTTGTTCAAAGACTGGATAACGCTATCCACCGGATAAATCGCTATCCACTGGATAACTATTGACAAAACAAACCACGCTATCCACTGGATAGTGATTTATCCGGTGGATAGAGTTATCCACCTTTCGAACAACTGAGCCCAGCTCTCTTACGGATGTGTGCACCATGACGTTTTCACCGATTGTTTGTCTTCTAAAGACGTACGGTATGCAGGTTACGAAATTAAAACATTTGAGAAAATTGCCGCGTAATCGCGTGACTGAGAAGTCTTGACACGTTAACTCTTGAAACACGTCGAGCGATTAAATTATCTCCATTTCGTCATTTTACGTCACATAAGAACACTTTCCATCATGATTATTTTTGATACTTATTGCGAAATCTAACTCTATGCCACGCGCCGTGTCATATCCCCAGAATCTTGAGTATTTTTTTGCCCGGCTGACAAAAGGGCGTACTCTTCAACCTATTAAAACCTGAAATGGCTCTAAATGCATTTATTTCCGCTTGGTTCCCGGTATCCTAACTTCCCATTTGAGCCAGACGGAATTCATCGTCGTATCAAGATGTTTGCTACAGCTGAACGTCATCTATCAGGGAAACTTCACGGAGATGTGCAGTCTTTCATCTACCTTGGACATATCTTTGCACTCGTTAGAAAAATTTATTCTGTACGCATTTTGCCCCTCCCCACCCCTGTGCACTTGATTCTAACACAAATTTGTATTTTACCATTTCAGCCAATATTGAAGGATTCTGTAGGTATATTACGGTTATTATTTCATGTTTCTGTGTATTTTCCAACACAATTTTCCCAGGGTTGTAGATTTCCATTCAACAAGAGAATTAGAAAGGACGTTTGGTAATGTTTATAACCTAAATCTTGTTTTATTGTCGAGTCAAGTGGTAACAGGAAAGTATTAAATATGATTTTTATTCAAAAAAACTTGGAGGATCAGATATAATTACCACTGCCAAACTGTCGACTGTTCTGTATTGTAAACATAATCCGAGACGACGGAATGAAAATGTGCGTAATTTGGACTCGGATTAATACGGTGCCCATTAAGGGCCATGGTATAATGATATATTTTTGAACTGGCGATTCGCCACTTTAAACTGGCGATCGCCACTTTGAACTGGCGATTCGCCACTTTGAACTGGCGATCGCCACTTAAAACTGGCGATCGCCACTTTGAACTGGCGACTCGCCACTTTGAACTGGCGATCGCCACTTTGAACTGGCGATTCGCCACTTTAAACTGGCGATCGCCGCTTTGAACTGGCGATCGCCACTTAAAACTGGCGATCGCCACTTTGAACTGGCGATCGCCACTTAAAACTGGCGATCGCCACTTTGAACTGGCGACTCGCCACTTTGAACTGGCGATCGCCACTTTGAACTGGCGATTCGCCACTTTAAACTGGCGATCGCCGCTTTGAACTGGCGATCGCCACTTTGAACTGGCGACTCGCCACTTTGAACTGGCGATCGCCACTTTGAACTGGCGACTCGCCACTTTGAACTGGCGATCGCCACTTTGAACTGGCGATTCGCCACTTTAAACTGGCGATCGCCGCTTTGAACTGGCGATCGCCACTTTGAGCTGGGGATTCGCCACTTTGAACTGGCGATCCCCACTTTAACTGGCGATCCCCACTTTCAACTGGCAATCGCCACTTTCAACTGGCAATTCACCACTCGCCACTTCGCCTGGGGATTGCTACTGTCCAAAAAGACTGCCAGCTCATTACGTTCAATATGGCTTCCATCGTTTCCATGATGTTGGTTTCTCTGTCAGTTATATGTTGTTGCTTACCTTCCTGCAAAGCAGTTTTGCACTCGTATATTCCAGCGGTTCAACAAAACATTGGTCAGAACCGAGATGGGCTCATTTCAACTTACTTTCACCTTGGATTCAGTCACGTTGAAATTTTGTCATTTTTGATTTGATCGCCAGTTCAAAGTGGCGATCGCCAGTTTTAAGTGGCGATCGTCAGTTCAAAGTGGCGAATCGCCAATTCAAAGTGGCGATCGCCAGTTCAAAGTGATGAATCGCCAGTTCAAAGTGGCGATCGCCAGTTCAAAGTGGCGAATCGCCAGTTCAAAGTTGCGAATCACGAGTTCAAAGTGGCGATCGCCAGTTCAAAGTGGCGATCGCCAGTTTTTAGTGGCGATCGTCAGTTCAAAGTGGCGATCGCCAGTTCAAAGTGGCGATCGCCAATTCAAAGTGGCGATAACGAGTTCCAAGTGGTGATCGCCAGTTCAAAGTGGCGAATCGCCAGTCAAAAATATATCATTATGCCATGGCCCTTAATGGGCACCGTAGATTAAGCCTAGTTACATATTACAAAGCAAGAATCTTGGGTTATTGACAGATATGTCCAGGATTGAACGATAAGGAGATTCAAATTCCTTATGATAAGTATCACAAAGTGTCCTCATTGGTAAAAAGTCACCAAATCACACACAATTCTGTCGAATATGAAGTAAAATGAAAATGTCAAATAACCCTGCCAAATGTGAAGTAGTAATTAAACAATACTTACGTTCAATCTTGGACATAAGTGATCAAATTAAAATGTTGCTTATAAGCCTTCCCACTTACCGTGAATCCTCGAATTAGCGCCCGGGGCGAGACGGGGGCGCTTAATAGAGGGGCGACGCCTATTTAATTTTTTCCCAATCGTGGCCTGACGTGATAATTTTTTAATAATCATCTGCGCAACAACAGCGTAAGCCGTTTATCGACATAAAAAGATGATGTGTTCACTTGACGTGTTCACAAACTGCAACAATGTATAAATCTAATACTAGCAGTTCTCATTGAGAAGTGAGTGCTGCCGTTAAAGGTGTTTTTGAATGCAAATACGACAATGAAAATTTCAACAAAAATACAACTTATTTTATTTGCAAAATGACATGGTTACATATATGTTCTTTGAGTCTAACATTAACAAGTAACTATTGGTGTGGCTAAAGCTTTTGTTGGGATTATGCTTGTAGTAATTGCTAAAAGTGGAAAAGAAATATATTGCTTAACAAAAACGGAAGGTGTAACGAATAACACTGTCTAACGCAACATGTAATAATAAGAGCTTTTTAACTGATTCTTAGAACGATTAGTGACACTTTTTTTTGTCTATCTAGCGCAACATGAAAATAAACTAAATACTTATTATACATCATGTGCTGGCTCGTCCTCAAGATGGGGGGAGGGTAGGGGTCGCTCATTCGAGGAGAGGTGCTTATTGTGAATTTCGGCCGAGGGGAGGGGCGTTTATTTAAGAGGGTAGCACTAATTTGAAATTTTGTCTCCACTCCACAACAAATAACAACACAGCATCGATGAACCAAATAAGTTTATTTTGGACGGCCTGGCTAGAACCAAGCCGAACACTGTATAACACAAACAATTTACAATTTACATGACTTAACTTAGAAAGCAAGCAAGGATAAAGCAATCTCCACACTTACAAGCTATTTGCTATTGTCAGTAGGGCTGATGAGCTACAACACTCTTATTACTGAATAAACAAAATACTTGGCCCATTTCTCCGGATAAGCACTCAACAGTCTTGGTACCAGTTAGGCTGGAGGACATCAGGTCCGACATTGCATTTGACAATAAGAAAAACATGCCATCTTGGTCCTACACAGGCCCATCTATCTGTAGATAAAGGAATACTTTCGATTTAATCCAGCACCCTCTAGTTTTCCTGGTTTAACATGAAATGAGTAAACCAAATCGTAGATACTCATCCATTTCAACTTGAGTAAAAATAGCAAACAAACTGCGGTTATAAACATAACGAGACAACGCATGTTGTAAAAACTTTCATTTTTGAACTTAACGTTTCGTATGCATATAATGAAGTAACGGTTACGTAAACTACAATTAAATTTAGACACGGAGACTAATACCAAATAAGGAAAGTTATGAAAATGAAAAAGTAAAAAAAAAAAATCTTTTAACTGTGTTGTTATCTTATTACACAAACGATGGCTTTTTCGTTAAAATTAAACCAATGCAAGGTAATTC
>JAHPZR010039752.1:0-20000 GCA_019787425.1 Platygyra sinensis | reverse complement strand
AATTTACATGTAATGGAGATGTAAATATTTTTGTGTTTATGACAATTGTTTATTTCCTCATTAGCTTTCTGTCTGTGGTTTGTAACTAATTTGCAAGAAAACTGGAGTAAACTTGTGGAAACTCTAAATAACAAGCTTTTTTTCAAGACTGAAGACTGAAGAGGAGCCAACAACATAAATACATTGCAAACTGACTGATTCATTTGACAGCTGATTTCTGATTGGATGAAATGCTCTTCCCATGTGTGAGAAAGTCACTACACTATAGTGATTGGATGAAGAAATTTCTGTATGAGTTTTTCATGTGATTGATTCTATCTGAAAATCTCAGCAAGTATGAAATAACATAAAATACTAATTTTATGATAACTGCAGAAATCCTTGCATGTTCATTGGCTAATTTTTATTGTCAATAAGTGGACAGACACAAGAGAATTATAAGAGCCACAGATAGTTTGACAATTTGTTATCATAAAAAACAAATTGATGTCAGTTTTTAATGCGTGTCCTGTTATTGACAATGAATATAATATCGTCATAACATTGTTAAGTAGTCTGCAGATCCACTCGGCTATCGCCTCGTGGATCCACAGCTATCTGACAATGTTATGACGAAATTCATAATCAATAACAGGACAGACGCATGAAAAACTGACGTCAATTTGTTAAATAGACAAGAAATTGGGAAACTGCAAACTCTCCTGGATGAAGTGGAAAATGTTGAATTGATCTCTACACAGGCAAAGATGAATTTTGAACAGCACCATAGTTGTTTCGAGTAGCAGACACCCCCCCTGATCTTGTCTCGGATGCATCACTGTAAGGGGGAGGTGGTTCACTTGACTTTGTTGTTACCTCGTTGTAACCAGGATACTGTTCATACTGCGGTGGGGGATAGTATGGGTAGCCTTGCTGGTAGGACGGTGGAAACTGACCAAGGTCGGGGGCGTTCGTTGTTGGTACTACTCTCTGTCCTTCAATAACATTTCCGTATGCAGGCCTCAGCTGACTACGGCGGCAAATGCAACGCACAAAAATAGAGATCGCAATAATAACAAGGACTGATCCACCAATTAAACCAAGAAGGACCCAAACAGTGTTGTCGGCGTTGCAATCGTTATAACCACATTTTCCTCTGCAACAATATTCAATGCTATTAATGCTTCCGCAGTCATCATCTGTCCAACATGGCTGTCCTCTACAATCGTAGCCAGAAGTGCATTTCCTATTACAGCAGGTTTCACCCATGCCACATTCTGCACTATACGAACAGCTTTGACCGAGACAGTCTGAACCATTCACACAGACACTGTTGCAGCAACTTTCACCGAAAGGACAATCAATATAACTGCCAGTCATACAGGGGAAACCTAAACAACTGGATCCGTCAATGCAAACATGAGTACAACACACTTGATCGTCTTCGCAGCCACTGCACCATCCTTCAGACACTTTGAAAAGCGACGAAGAGAAAAGGAGTAACAATACAACGTCCTTAACACAAAAGAAACAATCTTTATATGTAGACGATTTGGCCATATTACTTTGAAGTCGTTCGCTATTTTGAATTTGATCCTCTGTTTGTTTTGCGCAATCGTTGATAAGATTGACGTCATTGTCGCTAGCCTACGAGTAGCCGTACCCTCCCCCCGAGGGGAGGGTACGGGGGAGGGTACGGCTACACGTAGGCTACATTGAAAGTAGGGGAACTATGATCGCTATGGAACCCGTAACGGAAATCCTTATAATTTTGACGCATCGCGCAGCTGGAGCAATAAAAATATTAGAATATATATCTAAATCACAATTAGTTTTATTGATTTAATTATTTATAACCAATAGGGAATATTTTTTAAGTCTGGAATGTATAGAAGTTTTATGACTTTCACAGCCAGACAATTATATCCCACTTGCAGGTACACCTGAATTCATTTTGCAACAACATCTTGAAATGACTGTGTTTCTCAATCTTAATTTTGGTATCAGCACACAAAAGAAATACCAAAAAAACAAGTACAGACGAACCTCTGGTTTCGGCCACCTCTGGTAAGTGACTGCCTTTCCTTAAGGTGACCAGCCCGGGTGACCAGTCAGAAATATTGCAAAATATCAAAACTTTCCATGTCAAATATAAATCAATTTATTTGAAATCTCTTGTCAGTGACCACCCCTCATAAGTGGCCATGATCACTTTTAGAGCTAAAAGTTTGAGATTTTCTTTTGATTTTAACCTCCTGTAAATATAAGCGAACACTTGACAGACAATTGAGCATAAATTGGGTAATAATTGGGTATTGTAACATTATCCCATCCCTGCAGACTTGTACCCAGTCGGCTGGTCTAAAACACAGGTCACGGGTCATTGTTTCACCAATACTGGAACAACCCTAGCCCCTTCCTAATCCTAAACTTAGGCCTAAGTACTACACTAAGACAACTTTTTAGGCCTAAATACTACACTAAGGCAATGTTTAGTAAAGGTTTAGGGTTGTTCCAGTATTGGTGAAACAATGGCCCGTGTCTTGTGACCTGTGTTTAGACCCGGCTGTACCCAGTAGCTATTATGTGTTTTTTGGAGAGAGAAGATTGGATACTAGGGCGATTAACATATGGTAGGGTGATCTTCTCTTCCCTGAAAATACACAATAGCTACTGCAGTCTGGCATTCCTGCCAACTGGGTTGTGCAAGTGACAGAAATTTTTTTTATGGGAAGTAACAGATTTTTTCCTCACAATTGACTTTTCACAGGAATGAAACATTTCAAAACATGGGCTACTTAAGTCTCTGCTGTTTAACCATAAAATAATAAGACAAAAGTTTTCACCTAACATGGTTTACCCAACACTGATGATGTGAAGCCTAGGTGGTCACTTACAGGAGGTTTGACAGCCAAGTTAGGTTGAGACTTATGAGTTAATTCTGTGGGTGTCGAATATATGATTTTTAATACAAATTTATGCAATGCAGTGCAACTCGATACAATAAGATCTATTGGGTTCCCTAAAAAGATCTTTACACTTAATTTACAAAACAATTTTGCTGTGAAAAGTTACAATTGGTTTAATTTCATGAAAATTACTTATGCTGATTACAATTATGAATCATGAGGATTGTTTGGAGCTTCCTTATCCATGGATGCTCAAGTGAGAAAATAAATCACAGTTTCTTCAAATTTGTTTCTAGTAACTAAGTAAGGCTTAATCAAATGTTGATTGTCTAAAAAGCTTGGAAATGTAGACAAATAAGTCAAATGAATTCAAAGATTCTATTAAGTTGGGAGACAGAAGCAGATTTATTCTGAATATGAAAAGTAAAATGTTTTCGCATCAAAATAATAGTGGCATTAATAGAGAAAAAAGGTCATACATAGAGACAAGATAGAGAAAAGGGGCAGTCAGTGACAACAACAACAACAACAACAACAACAATCTTTATTATTTACACCTTTTCTTACAATTAGCGTTACATTTTTTAAAGGAATTTAGATCTATAAAGAGGGAGAAAGAAAATAGCTAAACATTACCATTTAAAGGTGTCTAGGGGCTAAGTAAACTTAAGTTTTCTAGTTAGCCCCTAGCTAGGGAAAGTTAATTAAACAGATTGTAGCAGATACAACAAAAACAACACAAAAAAAACAACAGATACACACATTTAAAAACTAAGACGAAAAAATAAGCACATATATAGGCAGTCGTTGGTATGATTTTATTTACTGGATTGAGTTTTGAGAAGAAATTCTTTTAATTTGCCAGGAAAGGTAAAAGTGTTAAGATTTTTCAAGCTAGTTGGAAGATCTTGCCAAAGGTCAACTACAATTGAAGATACTGATTGTTTTCCAATGTTGGTTCTTGTGGACGGCTTATAAAAATTTTTATTAGTGGCATATCTGGTATTATAACTATGAATATCAGTAGCATACTGAAAATAGTTTTCAAAGATGTTTGGTAGTGCTTTGCTATGCCAACGATGTGCAAATTTAAGTGCTTGCAATTTAAAGATAGAATTAACTGATAGGATATCTAATAGGTTCATAAAGGGAAAAGCACTTTCAGTGTTCTTTCCATAAGTAGTGGCAAAAAATATTGTTCTTATTACTGTGTTTTGTTTTGTTTGTACTTTTTTGATTTGAGTTTTATACCCACTCCCCCATGCAAGAATAGCATAAGATATGTAGGGATTGACAAGACTAAAATAAAGTTGTTTTAATTGGGCTAGAGACATATAATGCCTTAGTTTGCTAAAAATGCCAATATTTCGGGCAAATCCGCTCAGGTAAACCAAAACTTCAAAACATAGTGCTAGCATAGACTTAAATCAAATAAGACTCACACAAAATCCAAAAGCACACAGAAAAATTTCAAATACCTGTTTCATGTTTAAAACCCTTGATCACCTGTAAGTAAATATACACCCCTGATACTTCAGGGTGGATCCATTTATGGCAATTGGTCAGTCTGCTTGTGCCAATGGCACATAAACAAACACTAAAGCCTTGTCCAAAAGGGAAATTTGTTTGGCAACCATTATAACATGATCAAACATTGATTGGTGACCAAGAGTCGTGACAATGTCTAAACGCGAGTCTGAATTGATCACCAATCAAACCAACAAACAGTTTCACAGTGATCAAATGTTTGTCATTGTTCAAATTTTACCAAACATAAATGTCAGACTTTTCCCATTTGGACAGGGCTTAACATATTAGGGCTACTATATTTGTTCTAAATGTGGTGCAGATGGAGTTGATACAGCACCATAGTTACTTTGAGGTGTATACACTCCCCCTGGTCTTCCCTCTGGTGCAATACTGTAGGGAGGAGGTGGTTCACTTGCTGATCCAGCGTTGTATGGGGGGTACTGTACATATTGTGGTGGGGGGTTGTACGGGTAGCTTTGTTGGTAGGGCGGTGGAACCTGTCCCTGGTACTGATAAGGTGTGTTACTTTGTGTTGCACATCTTGTGGCGACAGTAGTTGTCGTGACTCTTCTCTCCACTATACGTCTTCCGCGATAACGTTGTCTTGGACGATAACGAGCGCAGTAGTAACAGCAAAGTGACAACAAACACACGAAAATGGCAGAGCCTATGATTATGCCGACCACGGCGCCATAATCGGTGGTGAAACAACTTTCATCACTATCAGAACAGGTTCCATCGCAGCATGTGTCCAAATAAGAACAATCACTGTCGTCCGAGCAGGAATATCCCTTACAGTTTGTGCTAAACACGCACTGGCCACCACAACATGCATATGAACTGTAACCGTAATTACAATCGTTCTCAGATGAACAGTCCATGTAACCACTCACACATGATTCGAACGAAAAAACCACCAGTAGATAAACTGATAGGTAGCGCATACCAGTGCTGGACATTATTTTTAAAGGCCCTTATTCCGAGTTATTATCCTCGATACTCGACGTACATGTAGTAATGCAGAATTTCCGGCTATCTATGCAATCCCAGATAATCCCAGATAAATCCCAGATAAATCCCAGATATGTTGACGTCGCATTCTCGCCCCCAGTGCTACTCGTCCAGGAGCCCATGGTGATCACCCGATTCGCCTAAAATCATCCGCATATAAGCGGATTTAATTAACATCAAATTACCGCATGCAAGCGGTTATAGTAGGCCCTATTTACCTATCGGACTGAGAAGTTGATAAGGCCAGGTTTCCAAGTCAATGGTAGCTCAGCGTCGAATTTTGTTCGGTCGCCATTATGCCTCGTCGACGAGATTTTCGAGCTAAAAAAAGGGTAACTGTTGTGCAATTTAAAGGAGGTAAGGCAGTGAAAAAATCAAAGCGAAGTGTTCCTCTTCGTTATGCTGTAGACGAGGCCTCGACGTCGGCCTCGTCTATGGCTTCTAGCTCAGGTGATGTCGTAGCTGAAGATAATTTTTTTGACGACACTGACGATATGCAGGAGATCGAGGAAACCCCCCAGAGGAAACCTAAAATTCGTAGAATTCGTCTGAAAAAAAAGTTACAGGCCTATCGTGAGAGAAAGGCAAGACTTGCTGCTTCCTGGGTGGATATTAGGCAAGGACTTGTGTCTGCCCTTCTGTATCGGCAGGCATTGCAAGAAGGACAGAAATGTGTCATTCCTTCCTGTGGAAAGGATGCTTTCGGGAGATGCCTCCACTGTGGCCCGGGACAGTTCTTGTGTGAAGAACATATAGAAACTGTTCATGCTGGAGGTAGATCCCTACACTATCCAGAATTTTGGAAGGTTAGTACTGTACTGTACTACTTTACTACACATTAATTAACACTTCTTAAGTACATGTCTAGAGGAATTTGTCCTTTACTGGAATAGGCTAAATGAGAGTTGTTTGCTTCAGACTAGGTGTGACTATTTGTGTTTGCATACTATATAAACTAGCTGGAGCTTGATTGTGCATGTATGGAACTGTCGGTTGCTTGTGGTTGGTTCCTATTCTTTCTGTTTTCCCTTTTTCATTCAGGATGGTAGATACCTTCCTTACGCACTTCATGAATGCATTTGGACAACTCCTCACAACAATGATCATGGATATATCCGTGAAATTACAGCAATCGGTATAACTGGTAAGGAAATAATAGTCAGAGCTATGTGTTTAAGGTGTTCTCAAGTTTTTCCTTATATATATGAGAGCTAAAAACTGGTCAGGTTTTTCTTTTACAAGGTACCTGGAGATTTTTTGTCAAATCATTCCACACCTATGGTTAGGTACCAGGCTTATATTTATTGGTATTACTACATATTTTCAAACCTATTACTTGTTTTCCAGTCTGGTAAACAGATATTGCTTTCGTAATGTTACTTTTATTTGTGCTAAGAGTTTTTTCCCAACTGTTACAAAATAGTTATGTTCATATTTTTGCACTTTGTTCTTTAAAATAGCCCTACATGATGATTTAGCTGATCACAAAGTCTTGTGAACTTTCTCTTTGCAGGACAGCATGCCATAAAAGTTAAGTTTTGTGAGCATGAGGCCGAAGCTTCCACCCTGGTTAGAAATGGTTTCTGGCCATCCTCTCCCAAACAGCCTCAAGTTGCTTTTGATCAAGGTTTTATGATGCTCCTTTACTTTCTCTTTCTGGAGTGCAGGGTTTCACTGAAGAACATATATCAAGCACTTCAGTGGATGGCTCCATCTCTTTCCAAAGTTTATGTAAGTTCCATATTTTACCTTTCTTGCCTATGTCTTTCAGATAGGTTTTGACAATTCACCATCACTCTTAGAACATAAATGTTGAAATATAACAAAAATGCAGTTGTCAGGATGTGAGCTTGGTCAGTAACATTAGTCCTTTCCCATTTGCATTGTTATCCACGATCGTATACCAGATTTCTACAGAGTCAGACTTTTGGTATGTTTATTAATTTATCCAAAGTACTGAAGCAAGTGTGATAACACAATAAAAAAGTTCTTTTCCTACACATGAATTTATTTATAGTTTACGTGAAAGGATTTTGTTGTTAGTTTTACAACTAGATATAGAAACGAGTCTTCTCCTCTCATGCAGTGTACTTTCACCTTAAGTAAACCTTTATTTGCCTAAGTATTACATATTATTCACAATGCTTGTCTCACATTGTAATATTGCCACATGTGACATCTGGATAAACTTCACTGCCCATCATGGTTATTGCAGGCATTCAAAAGAAGTTCACATAACTTAAATTAACAATCATGATCAGTAGTTTTAGTTAATGATAAAGTATCCATTCGTTTTTAGAGGGCATGTACATCCTTGGGACTTGGGATTTCATTCTCAATTCTGTTGTTTTAATGGTTGACCATACATTGTTTCTGTTCTTTGTTCCCTCTACCAATATTAATGCTATTTAGGCTGTAGAGAGTAGCATACTGCCCTTTTTATTTGTCTTGCACTGTGAGAAATGTCGAGTCTGTGTCTCTAAGTAATTTTTGTATCATAATTGATTTCATATCTGCCTCTTGTCTCTTGTCCTGATATTAAACTTCAAGCAATTCTCCCTGTTTGTAGGTGAAGGATGCTTACAGAATTCTTGTTGGAGAATGCTTTGGAGAGTTCAGGTTTTTGAAAAGCATCATTGACAATCTCTCCAATTTCAATGACTCCTTTGGTGCAGAACATGAATGTCCTGCCTGTCCTAAGGTTTGACTTCTTTTTTTAGTACAATAATATATTTTTTTTAACCCAGCCTTATGTAATTTTGGTTGAATAAGTTCAGTGTCGTGCATTTTATTATTCTTTATTGCAGTCATTCAAACTAGTATTATGTGAAGTGGTAAATCCAATGTTGCAATGTTGTATTATGAAGTTTGCTACTGTGTGATATTCATATGATAAAATCTCAACCTGCTATTCTTCTAGGAAAATGGCAACATGTATATTTCCATTGATGCTTTGTTTGGCTGTGTAAGAAAGTGTAGTGCTGGGACTAGTGCCAAAGCAGCTAATCATGGAGAGAAAATGTTTATTGAGCAAGGGAAGGTTGACTTATTTTTGTCTTCTTACAACAAAAAGTCGACGTCCAGAGCAATTGTGAGTCTTTCTATTTATGTTGTAGTGATCCTTCCTTAGGTTTGTTGATGTAGCCGTAGTTTCCAAATTATAACATACCTAACAGAGGTACGGGAATTCAATATACATATGCATGTACGAAATTTTAATACAATAGCAATGGTGTAAGCAATCATTTAGCATGTAATTTAATTGACTCATATTAGCTGTACACTATCAAAGTTATATTATGTGCACTTGGTAAGTTTAGAGAGCACTCTGGGTGCTACAGTTATTTGCTGCAATTTATTAAAGCAAGTCTTACTTTGGCTCTCCAAGCTTCCTGTATCCACCATAACTCAATAAGGCATGCTATTGCTAATTTATTTTATATGTTGTGATTTTGTGATATGTCTTTGTCAAGTAAAATCATGTGACAGTTAACTCCGCCAAGAGTTTTTGTTGTTGTTGTTTTCATTTTGTGTATGTGTATGTGTGTGTGTGCACTCTTGCCGGTCTCAAGCCCGGATGAAGGAGGAGGGGCTGTCATATTGATGTTCATCTCATTATTTAGCAGAGCACTCTCATGTGTAGTGTACATGACTGTGCAATACTTGTCAACTGTTAGAAAATTACATAGTTTCTAATGTAACACAAACTTATGATTTGCAGATTGTTTTCAGATGTTTGTAAGGATGTAGTTGGATAGCATGATTTGACGTTCAAGAGCAGTGACTGCAAAGAATATTTTACTTTTCATAACTACAGTACTCTTTTCACATCATTATTATAGGAATCATGCAACCAATTCCAAGTAGGGTCTAAACTCCGGTCAAAAATTAAGTCCACAAAGTTGGATGAGACTGCCCTTTTTGGTGCTGGCTGCAGACATGAAGTGCCCCTTAAATTCTTCAGTTTAAAGAGAGGAGAAGAGTATGTACACATACCCATTACATTTTAGGGTGTCATGCATGTATAAAGAATATATTCGGTGTACATTTGTTTACTTTCTCCATGTACCCATATAAGGCGCTGAATTAACATACACTTCCATTTTTCATCATGCTTGTAAACTGTATTAGCTTTGTGAAGTTGATTTTCACAGTTAGAGTTTTCTTTGGTCGCTTAAATTTTCAAAGTGTATTATAAGTATTAAGTGACTAACTTGTAACTTTATCTTCTTGTTTTGTAGAATTGGAAATGCAGTGTTCCTGCTAAAATGGCTTAAGGAACTGGTTCACGAGAAGGGCATAACTGTGTACTTTTTCTATGACATTGCATGTGTCTTGGATGCTCATCTTAGGGTTTGTCTTATAGCTACAAGAGTGTCACTGCACTGTATTTTTTGCATTGTCGTCCCATTTATTCTAGTATGAAATTTCTGATATTGTTTCTGCTGTAAGGGTTAGACATTGTACGTGTATGTGTTTCAGTTGTTGTAAAGGTTAATTGACTTCATTATTGGTATCATTTTTAGAGTACTCGTCAAGAAAATGTTTTGGACAATGTTGTGGTGGCAATCCCTGCATTTCACTGCTATGGTCACAAGGTCTCATGTCAGGTGCATGAATGGTTTTTTAATGTTCTTGTGTGATATTTAATTGTAATTAATAGGTGAAGTTGTCAGGGTGTGATCGAATTAACTTAGAGATAGCCTATGCATGTCTTGTTTTTCTCTGAGTAAAGGGGGTAAGTTTCTAAAGAAACTGTGGTGCTGCGTCGGTGGGAGTATTACAAGATAATTTGGTCTTATCAACTGGGTTGATAATGCTGAATTGGCCACCGTAAAGAGCTTTCGAATCTCTTTACAGTGGCCAATTCACATTATCAACCCAGTTGATAAAACCAAATCTTGTTTTCCTCTGAGTTTGATTGACTTGGTTAGTATTAATTAACAAAATCTCACGTAAGCTTACTTAATGTTTTGGCAGGTTGCATATAGTGGGAGGCGGCTGGAGGGCTTTGGTTTGAGTGATGGCGAAGTGATGGAAAGGTTGTGGTCCTTCTTAAGGCCAACTGCAAAGATCACAAAAGAGATGACTCCTTCACACAGAGTGGATACATTGACTGACTTTTTAGTGCATTATGCCAAAAAATCTATTTCAAGCATTGGTGTGTCTTTACATAACATGTATTTGCTTCAGAAGTAATCTCTGAAAAATTGCCATATTGGCAAGAAGTATTCCAATAAAATAACATATTTACTGGGCTAAAACATGGCTAAAAAGTTAAACACACTGGATGTTCTAATGATGATAATAATGTAATTGGGTGTGCATTGTTATAGGTGAACGTCTCTGTGACCACCTAAAAAAAGCAGAGCAAACAAGGAAAGAAACTGAAGATCAGCTGGCATTGCTTCTTCGCAAGCTTAATGAAACAGGTTTGGTCCATGTGCAGTTATCCTGATAATGGTTACAAATGAATTCTTGATATGGCTACAAATGAAGAGTACTACTTCAATGGCTACAAATGAAAAGTACTACTTCAAGTACTGAATGAATGTTAACGAAAGGGCTAATCACAACTTGATTTCAAAGTACGAGCTTGAAAATTTTCAGTTGTAACTATTAAACAAATTGAGTTATTGGTTACTGGAAGAGTACATTTGTTAATTTTTTTTCGAAATTATTTTGCCAGTTTCATGTCAATTGTCAGTTGTCTAGCTAGTTGTGCAAAATGATTATTGGCTTTCCACATCTGCAATTACATTGATAGGTGCAAAAGTGGAAGTAACAACTGTGGAGGAATGGACAAAAACAGAAAGAGAATCAATTCTTCAGGAATCTACAAAGGCCACTACAAAAGCCGGCAAGTTTGCAGTAATGAAGACCCTTCCCAACACATATTTGTCTCTATTAAAGATCAAATTTGGGAAACACATGTATATTCTAACAGGATTCCGAGGCTTTCGGGTGAAACTTCTAGTTTGGTGCATGGTGTCTTCTTTGTTGTATCGAACATGGCCTATTCCAGTTATCATTATCATCATTAATTTCATCGTCATCGCCATTATCATTGTCATTTATGTGATGTTTGCCATTATTAACTTATATTCTTTCATCGATACCGTTTATCGTTGTGGTATCACGACGTTGACCATCATCCACGTCTGCACCCTTAGCACTGCCATTTAGTACAATTGCTATTGCCATTTTCCTCACCAACATTGTTATCTTAATCATTGCAATTATTTTATTTTACAGATCATTTTGCTCCAGCAGGATATCCTGAAAAGTTAAAACAATACTATACTGTGAGGTAGTGTCATATGAACTTGGGTATAGTTATCTTGTGGACTAAATTCTTTTCGTTCTTTAATTGAAGAGACAGGCAACATAATGAACACCCCAATTCGGATATATTAAATTTCAGCCCGAAACAACATAACTCGGCGCAAAGTTCTTTTAAATAAACTGCAGAGTTTTGGGGTTTGTCACAGAGACTCTCTGCCGCATCACTTGCTGTCTTCTCTTTTGTCTTGACCAGTGAGTTTGATAATGATCTCTTTTTGTTTTACTGATTTCAGAACAAGTCTTTCCGAGTGTATATCTGGTTCTGACACGTGGCAGATCTTAACAACTCAATTAAACCGGTAGTGTATGTCTTTTTAGCTTGCCTAAAAACTTGACCGATTAGCATCTTTCTAAGTGGGGATTCCTTTTTTTTAGCTTGGACGAAGAACTTAAGAAAATGGAGAATGGTGGGCGTCGTTGGCCTCCCAATAGTGAAACCTACCTGAGGTTCCTTAGAGATCAAGACGATAAGCGCCGAAGGAATTTGCTCCTTTCTATGCACAGCAAATGTTCCGAGAGATGGTTTCTTTTACAGCTGATGAAAAAATATGCAGGTAATTCAATTATAGCTACACATGAAAGGAACTGCTTTCATCTCAGCTCCTCTGTAAGTGTGCGTTCACGGCGTGCTCTCATTTTCCAGGTAGATATATTTTATGGTGGATGCAAAACTTGTGTGTGCTCGGGTTGCAAGTGCTATGATGTTCGTTCAGTAAAAATATGATACTCGCAACAAAAAATACGTCCTTCCTGTCTTTTGTCTCTCTACAGATGGCCAGGCTATAGCTAAAAAGCTCTGTGGGCAGATTTCAAAGACAACACATTCAATCCAGCAGCTGATTAAGCAATACGGGCAGGGAGAAGCTTTAATCGGATGCAAATATCCTCAAAATATCATCCTCCAGGAAGCATTGGATATAACTTCTTCCTTGTGGAATATTCTGGATGATTCCAGTTTATTGTCTCGTAGTGTACCTTACTGTATCAAGCGTCAAATCATTGATTTACATCACTTGCTGAAAAGATGTACAGAAGAGTCTGATCTCATTAAGGAAGAAATAAAGAGAGTTGACACTTTTTACCAGCGTCAGCTTGGCTTTCTAGCTTCCTGGTCAAAGCAGTTGGCAGGTTGCGTGGATTCTCACTCCCGCGGTTTGTTGTCCATTGTCCTATCCAAGCACGACGAGCTTGAAGCATTCTCAATTCATCTCCAGAACCTCTTTGCTCAACAAAGCAATGAAAGAGAAGACTCAGAAGCAGGCGTTTTAATAGAAATAACCGACGGAAGTGATGGTGGACGCCTTGAGGAGCAACATGATAATGAGGGTGTTGATGATGAGCGTATAGATGAGGACGAAGATGGCGATCAAGATGATAATGAACTAGAGAAAGAGTCTGTCTTTGAGGATCTTCGTTCAATTCTTAATGCCGAATATGGCAGCGACGATGATTCCGACACAGACCATTCTGATTCCGACTCAACGTGAGTGTTTTTGTGAAAGAGAGAAACATTTGATTTTCCTATCCCGAACTTCAACGGGTAACGAAGTCGCCTGAGTTGGAATCTTAAAGGTCTGTGTCGGTATCTGTGTCCATCCCATCCACACTTTCTGTGGATAACATACTTGTCTGTCTGGAAGCTTTTTATCTACTGTATTGCTGGGAACAGATCAAGTATAAAACTACTTGCTAGGAAGATGAGAAATACCTACGTAACGTATTAGTAGTTCGCTAGCATCAAGATTAACGAGGACGATACTAATGTTAAGAGATATAACCTGAGATATGCAGATTATGTTTTAATCGTTTTGAAACGGTTTCTTATGGAAAGCACTCCCTCAGTTTTCTCAGACCACAACAGTGGTCAAAATTAAGCAAGGGGGAGAGAAATATTGGAACTTTGGCAGCTTTTAGGAAAATGATACGCAAAAAGGATGTAACGTCGATTGTTGAAGGATGGGGGACTGAATCCGGCTTATGCTTGGGTTAATGGTAACTGTAATATTAAGTATTTAGTAGCATTTCAGTAGTGTACATTTTAGCCTTTCTATATATGTTTTATTGTAGCTAAATTACTGGTCTTTTAAATGTGTCTCCAATTAGTGCCAAGAGGCGCTAGAACGCTTAGACACTAATAAAGATTATAATAAACAATAATTGGATGAGGCTTTTGTGATATTGGGAATAATCAAAACTATAACAAAATTCTCGAATCTGATTGGTCATCAGCAGCCCTGATTAGAGCATTAATTGGACAGTTGCACACGTCATGCTTGTAATTGCACAGTACGCGTCATTTTGCGCGCGCTGTTGCGGTGCACTTTGTTAAGTAAACTGCTGGGTTTCTTCAGCATTCATAACAAGTCAAGAAGTATCTTTGCGAGTCAACAAAGTATTTAACTTGAATTAAGGTATTTTTTAATCGTAGTTTATGGCCTATTGCATTTTAAGTCTATTTGAAATGTGTCTCAACTAAACTTTGGCGAAGAGACTACACCTCAGTCATCGCGTGTTTTGGAAAGCAGCACGTTATTTGACCGGCAAAAATTTATCTACATTTGTATCTCAAGTAAACTTTTTCGTAGTCCCAAAACGCTTCAAATCAGAAAAGCATGTGTTTATACAAGAACCTAGATACGATTCTAGTCTAATAGGCAAAGATAAAGACCATAAAAACTTACCCGTTTCTCCATTTTTACCCGGAGCGAACTCACGTGTAGACCAATGATTAACCCGGGAAAACGTGTAGCTTTTACGGGAAGGACGGGAACACGTCATCATTTAATGAATTCAAAATGGCGCTAGCCGTACCCGTACGTGAAAATCGGGGTATCTTAAGGTGGCTAGTATTGAAATCGTGGAACATTTCAAAACAAACCGTAACGGGCAATATTCGATACATAATAGAAACTTGGGTGTCAAACTGAATCAATAACTGTCCAAACTGCAGCTAGTGATTTGTCAGGACATTCAATGTAAATTGCACCGTTCTCGTTATTTCCTGTTCTCAAACTAACTAACAATTCATCAAGTTAAAACAAGGAAAATCATAAGCGCGAAGTAGGGTTGGATACCCCGGCGATCTTAATTAGCATAGATTTTGATGATTTTACTTCTCCGTTTACTCTTTAGTTTTTAATTTAATGTCCATGAAAAACTTATGACCGAGGCAATCGGTCCATGATTGAGTTCTCTTCCTAGGTATTAAGAGTGTTTATGATGACTATTAAAAACAAAAGCGAAAGAAATGACCGAGGCAAGTGCCTCGGTTGGCCTGTTACTAGCTACGGCGCTGGTATCGATACTGCTCGAAAAAAAATTAGGAGTAAACGGAGACCAGGTATCCAAACCGCCTTCGCGGTTGTGATTTTATTTGTTTTAACTTGATGAAAGTTTAAAACTCTTGCACTATCCATAAAACTGCTCAAGTCTGTAAATATCTCATTCAATAGTCATAGTTACCTAGCTTGCCAGATTAATTCCATAATCAAGGAAACGCTTTTTGCTCAGTGACTTAGGCAAAGGAAATTAGAATTAACAAACTGTTAAGAAACACTTGCTTGCGTTTCTTTAAGAAAATCTAAGCATTAGATTCTTAAATCCGAAAGAATCTGGAAGTGGATTTTGCGTTTCTTTATTAAACAGATCAATCCAGGATCTTTCGGATCATGGTACGTCAAATGAACCGAGGAAGGTTCCTTTGACGCACTCTGTTTCGAGAGATGTTGGATTGATCTGTTTAGTAAAGAAACGCAAAATCCATTTTCAGCTTAATTCCTCCAAGACAGTTTCTTACACCTAACTTCCTTTCCCTTTAAGCTATTAAGTTTAAACTTATCACGATGTTAGCACAAGTCTTGTTCTATACGTCATCAAAAATTTATGTTGCCATGGCAACCTAGAACCGATAAAACATGTTTTTTCCGAATTATGCTGACTCAGCAAAAAACCGATCAATTTTAAGAGCATCAGTCGACGGAACATGTTATTTTACGTTATACTGCCAAGTTTTGTGATTATTCGGTGTTTTTTGTGATAGTTACGCCGGTTTCAAGTTGAAATAGTCTGCATAAGACGTTTAGCATTATTTTACGTACAATGCAAGTCAGTCGGACTTTTCAGTAGGGACGATTTCAACGTGCGGGTCACATTTCATGTTATGACCAGTCATAAAAATGACTTGGTATGTAACAGCGACAAATGGGACCATTCTGAATTCCTCCCTACTGGAAAGTCCGATTTGCAATGTCAAATTAAAGAAATGCTTATTGTTCAGTGACCTAAAACTCTCGCTTAATATTCCAAGACCTGGAGGTGTTTCTTAACAGTTTCTTGCTACTAACTTCCTCTTCTTTTAAGCTATTAACTTAAAACTTGGCACGATGTTAGTACAAGCCTTGTTCTATACGTCATCAAAAAATGATGTTGCCATGACAACCTAGAACCGATAAAACATGTTTTTTCCGAATTATGCTGACTCAGCAAAAAAACGCTCAATTTTTAGAACATCAGTCGACAGAACATGTTATTTTACGTCATACTGCCAAGTTTTGTGATTATTCGATAATTTTTGTGGTAGTTACGCTGGTTTCAAGTTGAAAAGTCTGCATAGGACGTTTCTCTTATATATTTTAGACGGTCTTTCCAGTAGCGAGGATTTCAAAATGGTTCCATTATATTTGATGTTCTGACCAGTCATAGATGTGACATGATATGTAACAGTGGAAAATGAGACCATTTTAAATTCCTAGCTACACTGGAAAGTTCGACTAACTTGAAATGCAAAATTAAAGAAATGCTTACTGTTCAGTGACTCAAAACCCTGACTTATTCATCCAAGACTTGCAGACGTTTCTCAACAGTTTCTTACTTCTAACTTCCTCTTCCTTAAAGCTATTAACTTAAAACTTGGCACGATGTTAGCGTAAGTCTTATTCTATACGTCATCAAAAATTGATGTTGCCATGACAACCTAGAACCGGTAAAACATGTTTTTACCGAATTATGCTGACTCAGCAAAAAAACGATCAATTTTAAGAACATCAGTCGACAGAACATGCTACGTTATGCTATACTGCCAAGTTTTGTGATTATTCGATGATTTTTGTGGTAGTTACACCGGTTTAAAGATGAAAAATATATGTATACAGCAACTGCGTTTATAAACAGTTCCCTACTATATTCACTTCCTTGCCCTTAAAGCTGTTAAGTTTTAATTTGACGTGATGACAGCACACGAATCTTATTCTATACGTCATTCAAAATCGTCAACCAATGCTCTGCCAACTGAAAATTAACTATGAGGCAGCCATCTTGTTCATCCGTCGATGCTCTGCCAGCTAAACTCTAAAGGTCTCGTGTTCTTTCCCGTGAAAAGAGTGTAATCCGCACACATTTTCTCCCAAATAACAGACCTTGATCCCATCCTTAAATTTCCGATTTTCGCTTGTGCGAAATTGTCCAGAAGTTATACCACTAGCCGTGAAATGATTCAAACGCGGAGGCATTCTAACTTGGGACCTTATTCCCATTACGTACCCTAAGCGCTTCCACCCCACTTTTTCGAGTTTTAGAAATTGTCCCAGTTTTAAACCACTTGCCGTGAAATAACTGCTACACGGACGCATTCTGTCCAATTTAGGAAATCATCTCTTTATTTGTAATATTTTCATCCCATCGGTTTTTTAATCATGTTAATATTATTTTTATTCATTTTCTATATAGTAATTTACTTTAGTTTTGTTATTGGTCGAGCGCCATGAAAACGAGACCCAGGGTCGGGATACTCGGCGATCAATCCCCCTCCTCTTCTCTTAGTTACTAGATTACAAACATCGGACGTTATTCGCAGAACTCTTTGCTTAAATTCCAATATCACACTTGTGAGAAATTGTTTAAAGTTTGTAAACCGGACTCATTTTCTTGAAAATTGAACCTAATAGCCAGACCTGTATGCAGAAATCTTAGTAACGTCTTCCGTAATAGTGCGAAATCGTTGAAAGCTTGGACTATGCCGTGAAATGATCGCACTCTGGATTCTTATTCATCCATGGTTATACCTCTTTCGCACTTATCCTTCTTCAACGTTACGGGTTAAACCTTCACCATGATTACACTATAGGGCTACATATCATTCTTGGACGTTACGGGTTAAACCTTAACCGTGATTATACCATAGGGGTGTGTTACTTTAAAAAACCAAACGGGTCGCGCTTTGCGGAAATGCTTCAAAGTATTCGAAGTAACTTTGTGTAAAACATGCTTTTGTCTGCAAGATTTCTCCTTGCTCCAGCTACTTGATGATCATATAAAAAAAACCTTCCCTGCTTCGTATGTGTCTTCGATTTTCTATTGTCAGCTTTCAATTGAAGTCATTTGGCTATAACTTAGGTGCAAAATGAACAAAGTAGAAATTGAAAGTCTTCAATCGTTCATTAAAAATTAAGTAATGTTAATAATTTTAATACCCGTTAATATCTAGACAGACAATTCTGCCAGGAAAGTTTCTGTAAGTGTAAACTGTACTGCCTCTCAACACATCACCATTCCCCATCGATATACATGAAAAATACAGCCATGGATAAAAACAGACGTAATAATGTTAATTTTATTCCCAAATTACATGTTAATGATCCACTTTTTTTCAATCTCACTACGTAACAACTCCGTTTCAATTCTGAAGAAACGGAACAGGTGTTGTTATATAAATTTTTGCCCGAATCTGAAACTCCCTTCAAATAGTCTACAAACTCATGAGCGAAGTCGCGCGTATTTGATAGAAAAAAACTGCATAATTCTTACGAAAGCTTGAACAATACATTTCGGGGTCAGTTTTCACAACACTACAGTATGGCCAGAAATGTCCAGGATTGGCTACTACACTCTAGAAACACATAGGAAGCTGTCAAATATCGAGTAATATGCCACGTGTGTTCATCAAAGTGTTGTAAATTGTTGTCGCAAGTCTATTTTGCCATTTGAATACTAATTATTATTATGGACTGGAGGAACAATTAAATTTAAAAAAAGATAAGTTATATGAAAAGGACAGATACCCAACCCAAATATGAAGTTATATTCAATCCTAGACATAAGTGGTTGTAACACTAGTGTGCGGGCTATTACAAACAATAGTCGGGTGACAAGGTAGACGCTATAATGTAAAGGGAAAGATTTTACAGCGAAAAACAGTCCATTCTACATTAAAACAAGGTGGCTGCTGGGCCATTCGTAAAATCCACCGACACACAGTGGTTCATCTTCATCAAATTTTCCCGGAAACAAAGGACGTACTCCCGGCTTGAGTATCTGTAACACATTGACCACGACATTTCCAGGGGTGATGTTACGACCATGGACTTGCTGCCGTGAGCAAAGGGTGCACACAGCATGTACTTCTCCATTTTCACGGACCGTCATTCCAAACCGGGTATCTGCAAAAGTTCGATTCCGAAAGCATTATTAAATCAGTACTTCGGCAGCCCCAAATAATAATACAGCACGATATTAGGATTGTATTTTACGCAAAAGATCTGTCAAAATAAAACATCTATATATAAACTGTTTAGAAATATATTGATAATTAAAAAAAAAACGTTAAAAATGGAGTACGTCCCAGTAAAATTTTTAACACGTACCCTCGCAATAAATGCACGGTGGTGCCACCTAAAAACGTCACGATGGTGTAACCTAGAGACATTGTTTGACGGCTTTTGATCACAACTGACCGGCTGACAGTCAACCCTTATTTGAGAACGATACTAACATAAAGAGGGCCAGTAGATCTCTTATAAAAACTTCATTCCAAAATACTGGGTACAATTTATATTACTAACGAACCTTTAATTGATAAATATCAATATATCTCGGAGTAATTGCACCATGTCACTCACCTTTAGAAATAATGGTTCCAGATGTTGAACATGACATGCTCAACAAAGAACGGCCAGCAGAACTAGTAACAGGTTGTGAGGATGAGCTGGGAACTGATGCTGCTACCAAAAGACAGGACGAGGTAGACAAACTCGTGGTAGTGGTAGAATCCGGAGAAGTAGTCGACGTAACGATAGCGGCTGGAGGAGAGGTACAGGTACTAGGTGCGGTAAAGAAGGTGGGAGATGGTGTGATGATTGTCCTAGGTGAGGAAATGGGCTTGCTGGGTGAGGTTATGCTGGTAGTATGGAGAGAACTGAGCATAATCGATGGGGTAAATGTAGTAGACCAGGT
>JAHPZR010039751.1:0-11028 GCA_019787425.1 Platygyra sinensis | reverse complement strand
GTTCAGGACAGGTAGCTCAAATAAGGTTACTGCATTCAGTGATCGTTTGTCTTTAATGAGACTTGAGGCTACACAAGGTAAGTCTGCATATGAACCAAGTGGCCCATCAGGCCGGAGCTTATCCTACTTTTTGTGGCATGAATCGACCAGGTGTATTTCTTCTCCCCCCTAGATGGGATGCTAGTCCATTGCAGGGTTACATTCAGCATTACATTCACTGGTACCCATTTATACACCTGGGTGGAGAGAGGCAGTGTGAGAGTAAAGTGTTCAGCCCAAAAACACAGCACAATGCCCCCGGCCAGTGCTCAAATCCGGACTGCTTGATCCGAAGACGAGCCCACCACATCTATCCTTTCAGTGAAACATGAAATTTATTAATAACATGTCCCTAATGCTGCTCAATAAAATGCATCAAAAAAGCTTGAAGATTCATATTGTAGCGAACAAAAATAAAATCTGGAACTGCTCATTTGAGGGTGGATCCAGGAATTCTTGAAAGGGGGCTGTACAATTGGCATGAATGGAATGAGAGCTTCTAGGGGAGGGTCCTGAGACTTGGCCTCCCTGAAAATAAGAGTATTTCCGATTTTAACCTCTAAAACACCGTTTCCAGCATTCCTGTTTAGAGTTCACCTTACTTCTCAAACAGAAAAATGAAAATAATGCAGTTGTGAAATGTGCATTAACCTTTCCTAACTTGACAATCAGTCAATTGGTGGAAGTGAAACAACTATGTATAAAACAATCTTATCCTATATTGTGACACGAAAGTCAAAGAGAAAACAATAAATTGCTGGTTGAAGGAGGGGGGGGGGGGGGGGGAGTGTTGCAACCCCCATAACCCTTCCCTTGGATCTGAAAGATTATGAGGAGCCCTAAGGTTCCATGCCCAGCACCTAAACTTATATGAAAAAAAAGTGTTTTTTTTCCAGTCGGCAAAAGGCACCCAGGCGCTTTTAGAACACAGCCCTGTCGTTTTTTGCAAACCTATTTAATTTTCTTTTTCCATGCTTACCGCCTATTTGGCATCAGTTACAGACCATGTTGGCTTAATTCAAGTACGTTTCTTGACAGCAGCAACTGTTTCGCACATTTCCAAAAAACAGTTTAAACGTTTCAGCAGTAAGCTCACAAATCTGATAGAAAGCTTTCATCCCAACCCACTGCAACATATATTTTCCATCCCAACCTATTGTGAAGCTCAGCGAATTTCCCAAAAAATCAAGTAGCCAGAAATTTGGTTGAAAAGCTCACACTACCTCCAGGTTCGTTGAAAATATCAATAACTTACTCTCTAAGGTTCCTATTATGATACCTTCTAGGCCCTTTCGTCTTAACCAATGACCCACACCATACTTGCTTCTCACCTCAAATCTCTTACACATGGAAGACCAGCATGAATTTTGGGGGGTAGTGGAGAGGCATGGGCTAGTTTCCCAGAAAAAGAATTTACATCATTCAATGTTCTTCACCTATGTCCTTTTGATGTTTAATAATTAAGAGGTCAAATTCTATTTCTTTGAGGTAAATATGGCTCTGTTATTTCCAAGCCCACTCATCCCCCAGGGCATTTGACATATAGGTTGTTGGTCCCCACCCATTGACTCCTGTGCCGGCTATGGTCGGCCGTGTGTAAACCCACCCCTAATTTCCTCTTATATTAAATAATTATAGCACTATGAATTTATTTTTTGTTTTGAATTTAATTTTCCACTGAAAACATTGCCAGCATTAGGGATTTATAGCAAACATCTCGCAGTCTAAACAGAACTGACCTGCATTGTTCTCATGTTCCAGTTGTTCTTCTTTGTCGCTTCCCTCATCCATGTCCATTTTCTTAAGACTCCTTTAAAAAAAAATCAGAAAATGATTCATCAGCTAGATGGCTACATGTATGGTGGCCCATCGACGCCATAGAAAAAAGTGCTTCAGAATGCTGTAATTTTTTAAAGTATGTGTTTTTATTTTTATTCATATTATTTGTTATTTTGATTTTTTCTATTAAAAATAAATGAAATAAAAAATACATAAGAATACAAAAGATTTGAAAAAATAAAAACTAAAAAAAATAACCCCTCGTGAGTGGGAAGAAGATATAGAGCTAGAGAATGACCTTAATGATTTCCAGTCCGTACTGCACAGTCTCAGCATCCTCATGTTTATAAACATTATAAATGGCTCACTTGATGAATGCTAATCCATGTTATTCGTTAAGAACCACATACCTTATCTTTGAGACCTTTCAAATTCTTTTTCCAACAGCTTCATTGATTTTTACAGCTGTGTAGTTGTTTCATGAAGTGATACGAGAAAGATTAAGAACGAAGTATTAAGCTTTGACTGCTTTGTATCCATAATGGCGGTTGTTTTAAAAATTTGAATTTACTTCATATAAGTACCAGTAGTTGCAAAATGTTTACATTTTGTGATGTCTTACATGAGGCAAAACAAAAAACATAAACAAACTCTCAAGAGTGCGCAGTACGGACTGGAAATGCCATGTGATCAAAGCCTGCTGTTGTTTGTCATTATCATTGTTATTTCAGGGATCTGATAGCACCATGTCTCTTGACGGGCATGACAAGCTCTGTGGCTTGCAGAATTCAATGTTTCCACTCTGCAACTATAGTGCCCAAGACACCTTTAGTAGTAGAATTCAATTTCTTAGAATATGGACATCCAACAACAGCTCCAAGATTATTGGAAGATTTTATTTTGACTACCTTTTTGAAAGCAGAGGTAATTTGACATCTAAACCAAATTGAATGTCATAGATTACCTTGACAATGATTTCAGGGTAGAGGGTCAATATGGATAGTTCACTGAAAGCTGATTTTAGATGCTCTATTTCCCAGTGTTATCTGACAGGATATGCACGGACAGAGGAACTGAAACTGGACTTATGGCTACTATTCACAGCTTTCTTAGAGCACAGTGTGGTGATGTGGACGATGGCACTGAATGTGTGTTTTATGGACCTTCAACACAGAATACCGGTAAGATTGAAAGATGGTGGAAAGAACTATTAGAGAGAATGGAAAGGTTTTTTAGGGTTCAGTTGAGTGCTTTGGTAGAGGATGGTAATTATGATGCAAGTGATGATAATGATAGGTAAACATCAGGCAATGGTATGATACCATCAGTACTTAACTGTGCCACTCATCTTAGGTCATGGTTTGATAAAGAAAACTTGACTCATTTTCTTTTGACATGGTAGCCATTTCCTAGTTATAACTAACAAGGATCACCCTCACTTGCATTCAAAGGTTGGTTCACCCTTTCAGCTGGGATAGATTTTCTTCATATAAACAGGGCCAAAATTGAGTCCTACTACACTGTAAACCATTATTATTTGTATGTTGTTTCTAAGGCTAGCTACATGTAAGCTTGAGTGATCAAATTGATAAATATTTAGTGCCTTAAGTTTGTGATGACAACAAAAGAAAAGGCCTTTGTGACTTGGGGCTGATCTCTCGATATTTTCTGGTGTTGTTTTTTTAGGAAGATGCTGGCATATGCCTATATCCCAGTGATACAAAAGGAGCTTGATGTGTTCAGGGTTTCTGTATGGAATGCCCACAGAAGACTTAAGCAAAACGAGAGGGAACTTCCAATAGGTGTACCAGAACACATTTATACCTACCCAGAGAGGCATGGGGGGGGGGGGGGGGGGTGGTTTTGCAGTAACAGAGGAGAGGTTGCTGAATTGGCAAACATTCTTGATGATACTGATGACTTTCTACCTGAGGATTTTAGACATGAATGTCAAAGACATTTGCCCAATACTGAGGATATTGAGCCAGATCAAGCACCTGATGCATTTTTGTATCTTAAATCCAGGTTTAGCATGTAAAGAGGTTGCACAAAATTTACACCACAAAGGAGAAATTTTGATAAATGAACATTAAAAAAGTGATGCAACCTCCAAAGTTTTAATGTAGTTGCAAATCTGATATATCATATTGGTTTTGTTGGTTTTTCCCAATGTTGGTTTTTTCTGCTACAACTGGCATCATTTATTTGAAAATTTTACAACAGCAACATTTCTACAAGTAATGTTATTGTGAAATAGACTAATTATCATTATAACATTAATTTGTTCTTGAATCATCACTTTGAACAATCTGAACGAGAGGACAACTTTAAACAATGTTCATCAACTCAACTGTAAATTGTGTTATGCACCTGTCAGCTAGTAGGGTTTGACAGTTTCCCAAAAAAATTCAAAAGGGGCTCCACCCCACCAAATTCAGGCAGACAAGGTCTCACGCTTGAGCACTTGTTTTGCCCAATACAAGGTCCTGACCCTCCTACCATCCCCCTCCCCCTGGGTAAAACGTTAGGTGGATCAATGAAGGCAACAACTGTAAAGTTAATCTCCACTGCTCTATCAGAATATTTTGATTTTTTTTCTCTTTACTATGGAGGTGGGAGGTTTAACAGGCGACAACATTTGTTACAGTTGTGTGCCTGAAAGAAGGTGTCAATTGCAGTCTTTGACATGTTCCTGCAACAGAAAAAGATGGAACTGTCATTTTCATCCATTAGCTTGGCACTTGCACTTTCAGGATCACATAGCCAGTAGTCAACACCCTGAATGTCTGATACTAGGAGCTGTTGATTGGAGTTGACATAAGTAAAATGAACAAAAGCCTCAGCTTTTAAGCTTATTTCGCTGGAAACATCGCCACAAATTCCACCAGTGTTATTTATATACTTTGTGAATGTTCCTTCGATAAATCCTCTACTGTGATATATTCCCCATTGAAATTTACAAAGTAAACTTTCGAATATCTAAATGTTGGCACACATTCAAAGACTGGTCTTTGCAGATCCAAATTCTGTCGCAAAGTTACGGGCCAATGCATTCATCTGTATGACTTTCCTTGTACGCGCCTCCATCATTCCAAAAGCTCTTTGATTTCAGCTACTTTATCTTCTTTGTATCTCTTGAGGACATATTTCCCCATGGCTATCCCATTAATAGCCTTTGCTATTGTTCCTGGCCCGCCTCGACTAGCTTTTGCCACCTGCGGTGCCAGGTCATTCTACTATAATATGTGTAAAATGTAATAATCAAATTGAAGTTGAAGTTGAAGCTGAAGTTGAAGCCAGGTATGCATCGCGAAATCCTCCACTGCCAAAGCTTTTCTGTTCCAGTGAAAAGGTTGCTTGGAAAGGTTCAAGCCATCTCATTTCTGTTAAAGAAAATTCTTCCAGCAAAAGGGTTACAATGTCCACCCCTGGTAAGATTACCTTGCCTAGTTTTAACATCTTACTTAGCGGGAAAGATGCTGCAAATGAAGATTTGGCAATTTTAGGCCTATTTTCTATTGCCATTGAGCTACATTTATCCTTGGCTGGCTCACTCTGTCGCAGAAGCGGCTACCTTGACTTCTCTATGAATCTGATGTGCATGACATTCCAGTTTTGAATCTGGCTAGCAACTGTGTAAGAAGGCCCTCGTTCACCAGCAGGACATCGCGTTCCAGATTTGTTTTAAAATGTGCTTTGCATGCAGCTTTAATGTTTGGTAAAGTGACCTCTTCTTCCAAAGGAACCAGGGTTAAAGCACCGATTCTAGAGTACGTCTGACACTTTTCCTTCAACATTCGCAGACAGTCTTTGCACAGTTACTGTAATGCTTCCGCATAGGCCCACTTGAGCCAACTTCATCCTTTTTCTGTTCTTTTCTTGGATATATTCTGCATGTGGTCCTCCCATTCATGCTCTCGCTTTGACATTGTCGATCAAACTGTTCAATTAGAATGCTGATAAAGCAAATCGTCGAGAAGTGACTGTGTTGACAAAGTCGAACATGTGCGCGTGTGAGGAATACCATGATATTACGTAATCATGGAAGAGCATTGTGGGTCTATGGCCACAAGGGTTATTTTTTAAAATTTTTTTAAAATCTTTTGTATTCTTATTTTATTTATTTATTATTTAATAGAAAAAAATCAAAATAACAAACAATATTATGAAAAAAAATAACAATAAAAACGCATACTTCAAAAAATTACGGCATTCTGAAGCACTTTTTTCTATGGCATTAACGGGCCACCATACTACATGTATGTCTCTGTGCAATAAAACTTATATAATTTCACTTAGGCAATTATACAACTACATAAAGGAGGTTATTAAAACAATCAGTGTAAAATGCAGACTGTAGACTATGGATCAGGGTAGCCTGCGAACAGGCTCCCAGCGAGGTCAGAAAAAAAAAATTCAGCGAGCGAGTGGGAGTCGGAGCGTCGTGATTCCGTGAGCGAAGCGAGTGGGACGCGGGGGAGCCTGTAGACATTGTTTTCAATCTACCGTTCCGCCCCTTGGTGATTAGCCTGTTACATATCTGTCAAGGAGGTAATTAAACCTGTCAAAATTGATGGGTTTCCCTGCGCTGATGAATTGGCTTTTTATAACAATCTACCGTAATATAATTGATGGTAAATAAGGTAGACAGGCCAAACACGACTCCTACGAGAAAAGGAGAAAACTAGAGCCGTTGGATCGTGCTAGGCGGCAAGTTTTAAGAGGTCTACAATCAGAACTAAGCCGAACAACGGCATATACAACATGCAACACAGTCAACCAGACTTGCACGTAATGAGTTAAATTTAAATCCTGTGGCACTAGAACAATCAAAGGAGAAATAAACCTATACATCGAGCTCCAGGAACATAAGCTAGATCAGATAGCTGCGAGAAACATTAGAATTTCTCTAGACAAGCCTATAGCTTTCTTGAAGTAAAGCTATGAAGGAAAATGTAGGAGGACAAATATGACACCCGTGATAAGAATCTACCTACTGTACTTGCAAACAGTTCTAATCATAGCCGGGTCCGGCATCACAATATAGAATGCGAGAAAGCAACACGTTCACGGTAAATGTCACATTTTGTCCCTTAAAAGCAAATACTTGGAGACTTAAAAAACAAATCTTGCAATGGAAATGAGCCACTATGGCCAAAACAATACACTAACAAATGGCAAATTATAGAGGTGTCAAACTCAACGAGGCAACACGCAGATAACAGCGGAAATCATGCAAACCTATGACTTAAAATTTGCCGCATAGCACGATGTAACGGCTCTAGTTTTCTCCTTATAACACAATACGAAATGCCTTTCATGAACAAGAGTGAAGTGACAAAAAGGTCGAAAGACCAAAAAATAATCGGCAAATCTACAAATGGCACGAAACCATAGGAGTCGTGTTTGGCCTGTCTATTTTATTTACCACTGTTTACCATCATAGACGTGGCAGCAATTGAAAAATTAGGCTCTTCCCGAAACCAGTCTGTAGAATTCCGAAAACATCGTGCTTCTACGCCACAATTTCCAGGCAACGTTCTGCTCACGTTTCAAACAAGAGATATGACGAAAATGTTGCAAAGAATTGCTCAAAGCTGCTTTGAATTCGTCGTCAGTGAACTGTGCAGTGCACACGGAAGCCGTTGTTGACGGTCTCGGCAAGAATTATGCTAATTTACAAGCAGTTGTCAAGATCTGTCAATTATTTATCTCAGAGCTGTCAACAGTCATCAATTCAACCAATCAGATCTTGATACCAGGAGCTGGTATCATGGAACGGCGGCATCAATGGAATGTCTACAGGCTCCCCTGTGCACTCCCTCCTCACCAGACTGCTCTCGGCTCGTCCCGCTCGCCCTAGACTACACTCTGCTATCTCCCCCTAAAACCCAACCGAACCGGGAGCAAACCGGGAGCCTGTTCGCAGGCTAGGATCAGGGTAAAATGCAGGCTCAGGGTACAACGCTGGGGGGGAAGCCTTAAGGACGTTCAGGCCATTCCTACTGCGCATCTCTAGTGCGCACACTATTCATTGGTCACGCCAATGCCACGTCATTTTCAAGCGCGCGCACCGAGTCAAAAAGTCAACAAAATATAGAGCTGATGACCTTTGCGTTAACTTTGTGTGCGAATATTTTTGTTGGATGCTCGGTGACCCCCACTTTTTTTTCGGCAGATCACTTCTGGTTTAGCTTTGTGGTACCTTTTAGGATAATTAGTCAAAAAAATTCAGTGTCTGTTAATAATGTGCAAGTTTTAGAATTGTACCTAATAGGGGCAAAAAAAACATTTCAAGCCACACCCTGGCCCACCAAACAGGATCTTGGTACATCCTGTCCTTTTTACTGTAGTCTGTAGACTGCAGACTACAGTCTTTTAAGTACCGGTGCACTGTATATATTATGTTATTTCCATTGTTAAGCGCTGACTGCAAACAAGATTTGTTGGGTTAATGGCAGTGAAAGTAGACCTGCACTCCGGTTACTCTGCATATCACTGCAGTTAGCCTCAATGCCACTCCGGTTAGACTGAAAATCGCTCCAGTTAGCCTGAAAATCACTCAGGTTAGCCTAAATAATGCTTCCATTAGCCTGTTTATGGTTAGCTCTCAATGATGGAAATGATATTAATATGATTCAGTTGAAAGGTCTACGAGTGACTGGAAGACCCAAATAGCGAATAGTGTCACGAATGGCAAATAGCCCCGAATAGCCAACAGCAAATGGTACAAAAAATGCGAATAATCTCAAATAGTGTGAAAAGTGGAAAACACTTGTGAATAGTGGCAAATCGTACCAAATAGGGTACCCAGTGTCTTGCAGTCAACCTCACAGCAATGTCAGATGGGATTTTCCCACTAAAAAAGCTCAGTGTGAGGGTATGAAGACAAGTGGTATTTCTAAATTTCTACTGTTTTCACTGAATGATGTGAAAGTGTAAACTTTTACATGTATGCCTTTTTTTAGATTATATTTCCTGTGTTTTGTTCCCGTAATGTCGGCAATGGACAGCCCTAGCCTGAGTCCTGAGAAGAAAAGGTAATAAATGCACTGAAATCTTGTTGCTTATTTGGATAATTAATTAACGCAAGATATAATAGCTTTAATAACGTTTTTGTTTTTATAACCAGGTATCAAGGCACCTAGTTTGTGTCTTTTCAATTGAAAGGCCGCGGGCAAGAACATCCCCTTGATTTTTTGGCTATTTTGAAAGTGCTCAAAAATAGCTGAATTTTGCCATGCGAGTTTCGCTTTACCTGAAACACATTGTTCTGTAGTTTTTTTCGCTGGGTTGCTCTTCGTTTTGGAGAAATAACGTATGCAAAAAAAGGCACTTTTCCTAGCGGCATCTTTTTGTCGAACCCTTTTTGTGGGACAATGAAATCAACGAAAGTGTCACACATCATAAAAAAAAAGTCATTGTTGATCAACTTGCGTTGATAGCACAAGCGATTAAGGTCTTGCGCGGGGTGAAATCTATCTTTTACGAGTCAAGTTTGAGACGACGTCAGCTCTTTTTTTTTTTTCTCCTGTTAATATTTCCTCTTCTTTTTGAAACCAAAACATTATAATAGCCGGGCATAGCCTTGATGCTGCTGGTGCTGAAATAAACAGAGAACAACAAAAACTCCGGGATACCACTGATACAACCGGCGACATGTAATCGACAACAGTCTGGAATAGTGGAAGGATCGAATTTAATAAGCGTGATTCGCTTATCATTCTGTTTTCTTCTTTTTCCCTTTTCTTTATGTCATGAGCTTTCCTTTTGATTAGTATGGCCGATTTCTTCTGTAAACAACCATGGCACAAAATATTGAGTTTTTTTTTTTGGAAAAGCCGCCCTATGATGAAAATTAATTTAGCGCTTTCTATGTGCAGAATTACAAAAATGGGTTTTACGCAGTTTAAAAGCGGTTTTTGCCGACGACAACCGATTTTGTTTTAAGAGGAAACAAATTTAAAAACTAAGTTTCTTGAAACCATGAAGTGCGTCTTTTTGCGTTACGGTTTATGTGACTAACAAAAAGGTTGATGTTCCCACAGGTAAGCAAGATGAATATAAGCCTCTCACACAGACGCTCTTAGGGCTCGTCACGCATTCCTTCCCTATGTGGGGAAGGAATGCGCAACGAGCCCTAAGAGCCAGAACTTTAACGCTAATTCAAAGGCATTTAGTATTGTCAGTTTACGGTGGTCAATTCACATTATCAACTCAGTTGATAAAAACCAGTTATCTTGTTTAGTAATCTCTGTTTGTTACATTGTATTGTTTATTCACCGATTTTATAGCTTGTTAATCATGAGCCGTCACCGAGTGATTTCGAGTGCCGCCGGTAAATAAATCTGTAGAGCAATGCGATGAAAAACTTTTAGCGGTATAAATATTCCAGAAAATGAAAGGAAAAAGGTTATCGCTGACAGACAGTGAGTGTATTAATTAAAAGGAAAGCTCATGACATAAAGAAAAGGGAAAAAGAAGAAAACACAGAATGATAAGCGAATCACGCTTATTAAATTCGATCCTTCCACTATTCCAGACTGTTGTCGATTACATGTCGCCGTTGTATCAGTGGTATCCGGAGTTTTTGTTGTTCTCTGTTTCATTTCAGCACCAGCAGCATCAAGGCAATGGCCCGGTATTAAAGTTTTTGGTTTCGAAAAGGAAGAGGAAATATTAACAGGAGGACGAAAAAAAAGAGCTGACGTCGTTCTCAAACTTGACTCGGTAAAAGACTAGATTTCACCACCGCGCAAGACCTAAGGCGCTGGTGCTATCAACGCACAGTTGATCCAACAATGACTGTTTGTTGAAAGAATCTTGTATCGCTCTCGAATGACTAGCGGCATGCATGTGTGCACTTTGTTGATTTCATTGTCCCAACCAAAAAGGGTTCGACAAAGAAGAGCACCGCTAGGAAAAGTTTGCCTTTTTTGCATACGGTTAATTTCTCCAGTAAAAAGTCCCCCCCCCCCGTAAGGAGCAACCCAGCGAAAAAAACTACAGAAACAATGTGCGTTTCTAGGTTAAAAGCGAAACTCGCATGGCAAATTCAGCTATTTTTGAGCACTTTCAAAATAGCCAAAAAATCAAGGGTATGTTCTTGCCTGCAGCCTTTCAATTGAAAAGACACAAACTAGGTGCCTTGATACCTGGTTATAAAAACAAAAACGTTATTAAAGCTATTATATCTTGGCGTTTAATTAA
>JAHPZR010039750.1:12500-14774 GCA_019787425.1 Platygyra sinensis | reverse complement strand
ACGATAGTGCTTTCGTTAAAATTCGCGCTTATAATTTTAACACATAAGAGATTTTTTCCAATCAGTGTTGAAGGTTTTGTAAAAACAATGGGGCAAGTCTAAGCGGGTTCAATGTGGCATTGTGAAAAAACCAGTTTTTGTGACTGGTTAGTCTGGATAAATCAGTTAATGAGAAACCACAGCAGTAATGACCAGAACATGTTAACGTATTCCACAGCAATTTTAGATCAAGTTAATTTATTCCTCCGCACGCTAATGAGAATCCTCCGCTTCCTCCGCACTTTAATGAGAATACTCCGCTTCCTCCGCAATACTCCGCAAAAAAAAGGAAACCGTGGTGCGCCCCATATTACTCATAATGATGCCTTCACCCTCTTAATAATCCCCTGGGGGAAGTAAGTGATGCATGCATAGTGTTCAATTGAAAGAAAACCTTTGTTTCGGCCTGAACACTTGCAAGTAGTACTGTATTGATACGATGAACAAGATTCAGTTCCCTGTTGTACTGATTCAGTAACATGGAATAGATTGTTCCAATTGGAGGGATCCGCTTCGCTACTCTCCTTTCAACATTTTTGCCCCTCCCTCCTACAGCAAACGGCTGTTATTACGTCCAAAAGATTTGGGCACCTCTCTTTGGCTTCTGTAATTATTTTCTCCCAGTTGAAGTCGCTCATAGTCTCGAAGGATTTATCTCGTAGTACAGATGGTAGATAACCACGTGTGTATTTTGCTGCATTCTCGCATTCTTCAAGGATTTCTTCCAAGTATAATCGCTTCAGGTAGTTCCTCACTTCTGGAATCAGCCAAAGAGATGAGGCGATTACACTTGGTAGCCTCGATGAAACAGCCACATAAGTAGTTTGACGTTGATTGTCTCAACAGGTTTGTTGCTTGCCTCTTTTTTCAACTGAAAAAAATCGAGGCGAAGCGTAAACACCATGCGGACCGCTTAGGAAACAGCATACTTAAGAAAATCATAATTTTTCAGCAGTTATCTTGGTTATGGCAATTTAAATATCGACCAGTTCCAAAAATAATATTCCAGAAGCACTTCTCTGATATTTCTCTCATACAAAAAGCAATGTTAGCACAGTTTTGTGAGTGAGTTCGCCGGAGGGAGACACGGAAGATGAAATTACGTGAGCTGAATATAGTAAATGTCTGGCAATTTACTCGAAATTCCGAAGTTCCGTGGACATTTTTTACATATCTAATGGCCTAAATAATCTATTGGAAACTCTTTCAACAGGATAAACTCAAGTAAATGTATTTTTCACTTGTTTTCCACACTGCATTTGCCAGATATTCGTCAAATTTTTATGCCCTCGAACAAACGCATGGATCGTGCGAAAGAAAGAAAGTCCGTAAAACTTACCTCTGGGTTGTTCATTCCCGAATGGTAAAGTACTTGCAAATCTTTCCGGCTTTTCTTTTTCACCAACCGCGGAAGTTTCCAGGTTAGAACTTGGGTTTGAACAAAGTTGCGGGGTTGTTTCCACCCTTGATCGCTGGGCTGATATTTCTGCTACTTGAAAACTCAAATAACTCTGATCAACGAGAAAAGTGCAGTTTGGTTCTTTATTAACCGGCCCGATTTTGTCACTTGCAGTTGAATGGGAGCGTGAATTTTCCTTTTCATCATGGAATGACGCTTTCCTGGACGAATTTTGCGTTTGAATGCGACTCTTTTTCTGCCTTTGCGCAGCACAAGGCGAGGTAAAAGGGCTTGATTTTGGTGAGCTCCGAGTCCGCTTAACTTTCTCTCCTCCTTTCCCAAGATTAATCTGCGTTGTGGCGCATCTCGTTTGAAATGCAAGCAACTTGTCTCGCAGATTTAACAGTGTTCTGTAACAGTTCCTGCACAGGTGCCTAGGAAAACAGTCGTCTTCCTGTACTCTTACTTTTGCAAAATCGCTTATTGAGCGCTGCAATTTTACGGTTTTTCCGTAATCCGAACCGCTGGTTGGTATTTGTTGTGTTACCACAGAGACGGCACAAGTTTTTATCAAAATTTGCAAATTTTTCTGACTGCGCCAAATTTGTTATATCTGGCACATTCAAGATTGCCGCGGAAACCGCGGAAATTTTCAAAGAGGGGATTGGAGAGGAGTCAAATGGAACAGCCAATAAAGAAAAACAAATTTTCTTACTTTGTCAGCTTCGTCCACAAGAGATCTGGGAACGAGATTATTTCCAACCACCTTAAAGCAGCCTTCACACGGCAAATTAAAGTTGGCAAACTCGTGTTGGCAATCTCAAGTTGATGTGTGT
>JAHPZR010039750.1:0-2500 GCA_019787425.1 Platygyra sinensis | reverse complement strand
CGTCCCCCATTTTGTGAAGTGTCACGCAAGGGAATCACGTGAATAGAGCTCATTTTGATTGGTTGACAATTACCAACACATGTTGGCCAACCGTTCACACGTCAGATACGAGTTTACCAACTCGAAAAAGTTGGTGACAAAGTTGGCGAGAATAGAGGCATGTTCTATTTGTCGTCAACAGTTTGCCAACTTGTTTGCCGACTGTTTTTGTGCCGTTCACACACATCAACTTGAGATTGCCAACACGAGTTTGCCAACTTTAATTTGCCGTGTGAAGGCTGCTTTAAGGTGGTTGGAAATAATCTCGTTCCCAGATCTCTTGTGGACGAAGCTGACAAAGTAAGAAAATTTGTTTTTCTTTATTGGCTGTTCCATTTGACTCCTCTCCAATCCCCTCTTTGAAAATTTCCGCGGTTTCCGCGGCAATCTTGAATGTGCCAGATATAACAAATTTGGCGCAGTCAGAAAAATTTGCAAATTTTGATAAAAACTTGTGCCGTCTCTGTGGTAACACAACAAATACCAACCAGCGGTTCGGATTACGGAAAAACCGTAAAATTGCAGCGCTCAATAAGCGATTTTGCAAAAGTAAGAGTACAGGAAGACGACTGTTTTCCTAGGCACCTGTGCAGGAACTGTTACAGAACACTGTTAAATCTGCGAGACAAGTTGCTTGCATTTCAAACGAGATGCGCCACAACGCAGATTAATCTTGGGAAAGGAGGAGAGAAAGTTAAGCGGACTCGGAGCTCACCAAAATCAAGCCCTTTTACCTCGCCTTGTGCTGCGCAAAGGCAGAAAAAGAGTCGCATTCAAACGCAAAATTCGTCCAGGAAAGCGTCATTCCATGATGAAAAGGAAAATTCACGCTCCCATTCAACTGCAAGTGACAAAATCGGGCCGGTTAATAAAGAACCAAACTGCACTTTTCTCGTTGATCAGAGTTATTTGAGTTTTCAAGTAGCAGAAATATCAGCCCAGCGATCAAGGGTGGAAACAACCCCGCAACTTTGTTCAAACCCAAGTTCTAACCTGGAAACTTCCGCGGTTGGTGAAAAAGAAAAGCCGGAAAGATTTGCAAGTACTTTACCATTCGGGAATGAACAACCCAGAGGTAAGTTTTACGGACTTTCTTTCTTTCGCACGATCCATGCGTTTGTTCGAGGGCATAAAAATTTGACGAATATCTGGCAAATGCAGTGTGGAAAACAAGTGAAAAATACATTTACTTGAGTTTATCCTGTTGAAAGAGTTTCCAATAGATTATTTAGGCCATTAGATATGTAAAAAATGTCCACGGAACTTCGGAATTTCGAGTAAATTGCCAGACATTTACTATATTCAGCTCACGTAATTTCATCTTCCGTGTCTCCCTCCGGCGAACTCACTCACAAAACTGTGCTAACATTGCTTTTTGTATGAGAGAAATATCAGAGAAGTGCTTCTGGAATATTATTTTTGGAACTGGTCGATATTTAAATTGCCATAACCAAGATAACTGCTGAAAAATTATGATTTTCTTAAGTATGCTGTTTCCTAAGCGGTCCGCATGGTGTTTACGCTTCGCCTCGATTTTTTTCAGTTGAAAAAAGAGGCAAGCAACAAACCTGTTGAGACAATCAACGTCAAACTACTTATGTGGCTGTTTCATCGAGGCTACCAAGTGTAATCGCCTCATCTCTTTGGCTGATTCCAGAAGTGAGGAACTACCTGAAGCGATTATACTTGGAAGAAATCCTTGAAGAATGCGAGAATGCAGCAAAATACACACGTGGTTATCTACCATCTGTACTACGAGATAAATCCTTCGAGACTATGAGCGACTTCAACTGGGAGAAAATAATTACAGAAGCCAAAGAGAGGTGCCCAAATCTTTTGGACGTAATAACAGCCGTTTGCTGTAGGAGGGAGGGGCAAAAATGTTGAAAGGAGAGTAGCGAAGCGGATCCCTCCAATTGGAACAATCTATTCCATGTTACTGAATCAGTACAACAGGGAACTGAATCTTGTTCATCGTATCAATACAGTACTACTTGCAAGTGTTCAGGCCGAAACAAAGGTTTTCTTTCAATTGAACACTATGCATGCATCACTTACTTCCCCCAGGGGATTATTAAGAGGGTGAAGGCATCATTATGAGTAATATGGGGCGCACCACGGTTTCCTTTTTTTTGCGGAGTATTGCGGAGGAAGCGGAGTATTCTCATTAAAGTGCGGAGGAAGCGGAGGATTCTCATTAGCGTGCGGAGGAATAAATTAACTTGATCTAAAATTGCTGTGGAATACGTTAACATGTTCTGGTCATTACTGCTGTGGTTTCTCATTAACTGATTTATCCAGACTAACCAGTCACAAAAACTGGTTTTTTCACAATGCCACATTGAACCCGCTTAGACTTGCCCCATTGTTTTTACAAAACCTTCAACACTGATTGGAAAAAATCTCTTATGTGTTAAAATTATAAGCGCGAATTTTAACGAAAGCACTATCGTTCTTGTAA
>JAHPZR010039748.1:0-15989 GCA_019787425.1 Platygyra sinensis | reverse complement strand
CACCCCCAGTCATACAAACGTCTGTAAATTTTTCAATTTTCAACATACATTTCTCAGCTGGTATTTCACCTGAAATGCTGAAACTTGGCATAGTTACTAAAGTTAAGGTGCTCTTTCTAGTGCTGGTATTCGTTTTTAGTTTTAGCTTCTTCGAACGTATTTGAAATTTTCGGCCGCCATTTTGGAGAAGGGTCTATTGGAACGAATGAAATCATCGTGCCATTACACTGGAAAGTTTTAGAATTACGCTAATTTTGCAAAAAATGACACGTGTTTTAGCATGTGTAGATTTCTGACGCAATAAATCAATCAGTCGAACCTCTGCGCAAAGACAACCTTGGGGGACAGAGGAAAGTAGCCAATATCAGGAGCCATCACCGAGGAGCTAGCCAAGAGCTAGCCCATCATTAGTGACAACTTCGTTCCCAGGGTCTCTCATCTTATCGCCCCAGGGGACGGTAAGATGAGAGACCCTAGGAACGAGTTTTGCATTAGTGATGGCCTCCTGCCGTTGTAGAGAGGTGGCCGTTATGGATAGGAGTGTAATATGAAACCTGTTTTTCTTAGACCCATCTTTTTGTTTTAAATGCTTAGTTTTAATTACCGTTAAGCGCATTCCACGTTCAGAAAACTAAAGAAGCAAAGAGGCCAACGAGGCGCGGTGCGGATCAAGTCTATAACCTTTTACAATAAAACTGAATGGCCAGGGTTTTGTATACACTTTGTTAGTCGTTAACTAACTTGCCGTTGTCGAAAGGTTATTTTAGGGGACTTCAGATTTGAGTATGAGTACGAGATCCGATGCCGGAGTACGAGAACGACTTTTCAATTCTAGTTTGCAGGCTCAACATCCACTAACATGCGTCCCAACTGCCTAAAGAGCCTAGGCCCTCCGCAGAGTTATAAACACCTCCAACAGCCACTAAAATGCTTCCCAACTGCCCGATTAACAAATGGTAAACGCCACAGCGTGTACCGAGTTTGGATGCACGCGGGAGGTTGCTAAGCACGAAAGAAGCGTAAGAGTCACACGAGTCGATAGCCTCGTGTGACTCTAGCTTCTTGAGTGCTTAGTAGCCTCCGCGTGCATCCATAACTCAATAGTACACTAATGAGAAATAGCACACAAACTGCAGTTACAAACATGACAATAAAACGCATGTTGGAAAACAAAATTATTTAACTTTAACTTGACGTTTCGTATGTTACTACATACATCTTCAGAAGTGACCGTTAGTAATACAAGTAGCAACTAAGTTTAAATTTTAGATAAATAACTAAGTAACAATAACAATGACAAAAGCTGAGCACAAAAAATATTTGCATTGATCTTAGGGTGATTTTCCAAAGCGCTCATCGCATCAAGTCCTTTTTTCCCTACAAAGATAAGATTAACCGTTCTCAAATGTCAAAAGTTGTTTATAAGGCTAGTTGTTGGGACTGCCAGGATTTTTACATCGGCAAAACAAACGTAGATTGCATGACAGGAAAACTGAACATTTTAAAGGGATCACTAGTGGCTGTCATGCATCTGCTATCGCAGACCACGTCACGTCAACTGGTCACAACTTAAAATGGGACCACTTCGAAATATTAGCAAAAGGTCGCTCTGATATCCACTGCAAGATAAAGGAGACTCTTCTAATTCAAGAACTCAAACCGACCCTAAACGATAATGTAAGCAGCGAAAAGCTTTACCTCTATTAGTTTGCATCTTTTGTATGCAAATATTTTTTGTGCTCAGCTTTTGTCATTGTTATTGCTACTTAGTTACTTATCTAAAATTTAAACTTAGTTGCTACTTGTATTACTAACGGTCACTTCTGAAGATGTATGTAGTAACATACGAAACGTCAAGTTAAAGTTAAATAATTTTGTTTTCCAACATGCGTTTTATTGTCATGTTTGTAACTGCAGTTTGTGTGCTATTTCTCATTAAGCTACGATGGCCAAAGAAAAAGAATTTGCAATAGTACACACTATGGCGTTTACCATTTGTTTTATAACCACAACATTGAGACATTGGAATAACATAAGTCTTTTTATTGAGCTTCATCACAAAGCGCGCGCTTTGCTTTAGTTATTTAGTACGTCAGCAGCATACACCCATGGGCAAATAGTAGATGTTGAATTTACCAATCAAAGCGCTCACTTTGCTTTAGTTATGTTATAAAAAGAGCGTTTTCACTTACGTGTCCACTAGCCATGCAAATTTATTGGAACAAACTGTTTACATAAGAAAAAAGTTGAACTTCCACAGGATTGGTTTAGTACACCAACACAGCCTCCGTCGACAAAAGGCGAATATTTGTTGGAGTTTAAGAACTTTCTTGCAAATGCTGAACGAGGCTCAACTCCCCTTTAAGTCTGTGGTGATTTTAATTTTCCTGATATCACTGGGATTTTCAAGTAGCTCCAGGCGCTGATAATCTCCCTAGTATGTTCTGTGATATTCTTATCGCTATAAAAAATGACGTTGCTTCTGCTCGTCGCACTGATCTTGAGACCAATTGCGAGCTTGTGGTTGTGGAAGTCAACCTGTCCAGGGGCAACAAGTTTCTTGTTAGTGGATTTTATCGTCCTCCGTCGACAAAAGGCGAATATTTGTTGGAGTTTAAGAACTTTCTGGCAAATGCTGAACGAGGCTCAACTCCCCTTTAAGTCTGTGGTGATTTTAATTTTCCTGATATCACTGGGATTTTCAAGTAGCTCCAGGCGCTGATAATCTCCCTAGTATGTTCTGTGATATTATCAATGACTCATTTTTAACACAAATGAACCATGCTCCGACAAGAATTACTGATATTTCAAGGAACATTCTCGATCTTGTATTTACCAACCAGCCTGAACGCATATGTGGTCTAACTACTTTCGATTGCCAGCTAGCCACGGATCATCTTGGCGTTCAGTTCTACATCAAGACCATAACCAAGAGGGCACGCGTTTCACGCTTTGTCTAGAAGGCTGACTTCAAGAAGGCTGACTTCGAGGGCCTTAGACAATCCCTCTCAGCTATACAACCGGATATGGGATTTCATGAAGATGATATCGACCAAAGCTGGGAAAGTTGGCGTGATTTATTCTTAAACGCTGTTGAATCATTTATCCCAAAAATTAAGCTCAAGGATGCCAAATCTCCCAAATGGATTGATAGTGAAATAATCAAGTTATCCAAGCAAAAGTACCGCTTGTGGAAGAGAGCTAAGAAGTCTAATTCACCAATACTCTAGGACAATTATAGGGCGAAACGTAAACAAATAAAAACTGCTACCAAGCGAAAATATCACGAATTCCTAATGCGGATATGCAGACCAATCTTTAAGATGACCCGAAGAAATTCTGGTCCTTCTACGGGGCAAAAACAAAATCTGCAAGGATTCCTGAAGTGGTCTGCTTTGGTGATCAGAAGGCTTCTACACCTGTAGCCAAGGCTAACCTATTCAATCGCTTCTTTGCTTCTGTATTTTAGAAGCCCATTTGCATTCAATAACAAGCACGCAAACAGCTACAGATTATGAGCTTCACCTAATTCAAACAAGCATCGAAGAAGTGACAAAAGAATTAAAGCTATTAATCCATCGAAAGCTTATGGACCGGATCAAATCTCAGGGAGACTTTTAAAAGAATGTGCCTCTGAGATTGCTCCCTCACTCACGCGTTTAATTAATCTATCTTTACGTGTTGGCTGTGTCCCTAAGGACTGGAAGTGTGCAAACATTGTTCCTGTTTTTAAAAAAGGTAACAAAGAAGACGTTACCTACTACCGTTTCTTTCGTAAGTCTTGTTTCCAAGATTACTGAGCGTTTTGTTTTCGCCCATTTCTATTCTTTCATTGCCAGTGGTAATATTTACCCGCTGCAGCATGGCTTTGTTAAGGGACGCTCAACTATCACCCAGCTTTTGGACATTGTGCATCGGATAACAAGCGCAATTGACCAGGGTGTTCAAACTGACGTCGCCTTTTTGGATTTTTCCAAGGCATTCGGCTCAGTCTCGCACCCCCATTTGATCAGTAAGTTAGATCAAATTGGAATGAAAGGGTGTCCAACGACGTGCTACGCGGCTTTTCCTACCCAATTTAACTTACAATGACCACCTTCAGCAGCTCAAATCTTCTCCCATTGGTTTACCGAAGAGAAGTTAAAGACATAACAACATTCTATAAACTGAAGTGTGGTCTCTATAACTATTCATTTGAAAGATATTGCTCAGACAAAAGATTAAGGTCATTTCCTAGCAATAAATGAAAATTCAACGAAGTCAGAACCGAATTATTTGAAGGCACTTTTTTCAATAGATTACCATATTTATGGAACAACTTGCCCGATAAACTTAGGACCTCTAATTTAAGCCTATCATTATTCAAAAAACAATGTAATGATTTTTATAAAAATAAGAGCTTCGACCCTGACCACCCGCATGCCACTTGGATGTAGTGATCGATATAAATTATTTTCTGATTAGATTAATCTAGGATATGGCATATATTAGCCATTGTAGTTCTTGCATTAAGTTATGATTTTAATGGGTTTTTTTTGTTTCTCTTTTTCTTTATTTAAGTGTCTATTGCAGTTTTTGGGTGGACTAGCTCGAATGGTTCGTATGTTCCCTTCTAGTCCTTCCCACTGCAATAATTTATCTTTTTATAGTGCGTAGTTAATTGTTTTCTTATGTAATAGTTCAACTAATACAGTGAAAATGGAATAAATAAAAAATTGATAAAAAAATACTTTCGTGGAAAGAGATCATACTTAATAGAAGACACCTTGTCGAAATTATCGACAATGAAAAACACGTTTTTTCAGTCGTAATTAGTTCACTAGCACACGGATATGATCTATAACGGGATTGCCATACGTTTCTTTAATGTACCTGGATTTTACGTATTCGGGAGATTTTGTCTGCCTAATTATTGCAAAGCACTGTGTGGATTACTTAAGCCATTTTGATTACTTATGTGACTTCATCCACACTTTAAAGGTTAATTGCTGCCGCAGCGAGTGAGCGTGAAACGAACGAGCGAGGCAGCTCTCTAATGAGCAGAAGATTACATTATAGGGGCTTGCAATCACTTTTTCTCACTAAACGCAAGGAATTCTGGTTATGCGCGAATAGAAGATTTAGGATGCGCAGTGGTATGCCGCAAGGAATTGTGGTTATGCGCGAATGAGAAGATTTAGGATGCGCAGTGATATGGCGCAAGGAATTGTGGTTATGCGCCAATGAATGATTTAGGATGCGCAGTGAATCATGTGCTTTCTTGTCACTGTTTTCGCATTTTGCTTTTATTCTTCAGATCCTTACTAGTGTATCTAAAAGATAGTAATGCTGCGGCACATTCTGTTGAAAGTGACATATTTTACGTAGTCATCAATCTATCTGCGCGTTCCAAGTTTTACGTTATAACCTTTATTTCTTAAAGTAGTGTCAAATTGTGGTTTGTAAATTAGAATCTGTCCTTGTATGCATCAACTTCGTGCATCATGACGCATCGATGGCGAGGTGTGACAAGGGTTACCGGTCCACCGATTTCCGATTACCAATAATCTTTTAACATTAAACCACAAGCCGAGGAGACTGGAATTCGTTCTACCTTGTTTAGTTGTGTAAAACACTCACACAGTACGTGTTACGTTGAACAATGTGTTGCACCAGTATCAGTTTACTTTGTATAAATAGCTTAGTTGTGTCTCATTTTTTCAAACGACTCCAAAATAAATAAAAAATAAATAAATAAAAAGTCAGCTACGAAGGCAATGCAAAAGACTAATGCACTATCACAACAAGAAAGTCAAAAAACAAGAGAGCGACTTGTGTTGTTTTGAAAACCATGCTCCAAAAAAAAGAACATGCACGCATTTAATGTCACTCGTCCCAGACATTTATCAAATCATCGCCAACAGCATGTAATTTGTATACAGACAAGCAAACGAACTTCGTTTGAACAGCTTCTTCATCTCGACTACTTTACTCTCGTTCGAACAGCTAATTCACCTCGGCTACTTAACTTGGCGGCGAGTTGGTTGGTGGCGAGATGGTTTCTTGGTGGCGAAAACTCCCTGGTGGAGAAATGACCGGATACCGTGACAAGCGCTCGAGACAATAAAGCACATACACAAACGATACACATCTACCTCCCCTTTACAGAAAATCGAAAAGATGAAAATCGAAAGATGTGAAAATTGTAGCAGCAGAAATCTCACTTATAAATTCTGTACCGGTACGCGTTAAATGTCTCTAGAGTGTTGACATTGTCGAGGACGGGTCCGGCATCGCCGGATCGCGGCGGTGTGTGAAAATGCTAAAACTTCACTTTAAATTCATGTTCGGATGAAAAGGAATAGATCGCAGCATGTATGAAATAAGTGTGTTCTACAGTTTCCGTTTGTTTTAATTATTCTACAAGTTTAGTAACGATGATGTCTCTTCATCTGATGTAGGAATTCGACCACGGAGGCGAGACTGCTAAGAAATGACATACTAAGTTTAAAATGAGATGTCTCAATTATTGATCCAGATTTACAAACTTTAATTTCACGTACTGCATTTATAACAAAAGCAAGAGTTGTGAAAGTCAGTAACGATCTCCTGCACATCGTTTTACGAGTAAATCAGAACAAAAATTCTCATTGGAATCCGCGCGAAAAGACGGTTATGTCATCCTCGTGTTGTTCGTGGCGCAACTCACTCTTGTAAAAAGTGGCGCAGTGTACTCTGGTTAAATGCAATGCATTCTGGTAAAAATTGACGAATTCGAGAATTCGTTCTCCCTTTTATATATTCTTTTTAAATCCTGATTATGTTGCTGCTCGCTCGCTATGCTCACTCCGCAGCAATTAACTTGACTGCTGTAAAATTTTCTTTTCCTTTATTTCAGGGTCAATGATTGCTGCTTGCAAAAACGTGTATAAAGTTCAAATTCTGGTGAAGAAAAGGGCACTTGCACGCAATACCTATTCAATCCCACAAAGCACCCAACCCAATAACAATTTTAATTGATTTCCTATCATAACGATTCAAATATGTCTTGTGCAACACAATTCTTCACAGTTTAGTTAACTGTTAGCATACTTTAAGTTGTTCTCCCCTTCGGCAGCATTGTTACCATTTAGGTATACTAGTTAATTTATTTATTTAAGCATGACATTAGAGACCTTTAGACTTGATGCACGTTGTTTTCGCAGGAAAGGAACGCGGCAGGACCCAAGAAAGCGGAGGAAATCGAGCCAATTTAGATCTACCTTTGCCGCAAACGTTTAACTGCAGTTTGTCATGTTGTGGTTGCACGTTTGCAGTTCACCGTTCGGACGTTAGTTGATTTACATTGTAGACCATTTTCTCTTGATCGGAGTAAATAGACCCTTCTCCAAAATGGCGGTCGAAAATTTAAATAAGTCAAACTTAAAAACTAACACCAGCACTAGAAAGAGCACCTTAACTTTAGTAACCATGCCAAGTTTCAGAATTTCAGGTGAAATACCAACTGAGAAAATGTATGTTGAAAATTGAAAAATTTACAGACGTTTGTATGACTGGGGGTATAATGCACACCCCCAGTCATACAAAACGTCTGTAAATTTTTCAATTTTCAACATACATTTTCTCAGCTGGTATTTCACCTGAAATGCTGAAACTTGGCATAGTTACTAAAGTTAAGGTGCTCTTTCTAGTGCTGGTATTCGTTTTTAGTTTTAGCTTCTTCGAACGTATTTGAATTTTCGGCCGCCATTTTGGAGAAGGGTCTATTGGAACGAATGGAAATCATCGTGCCATTACACTGGAAAGTTTTAGAATTACGCTAATTTTGCAAAAAATGACACGTGTTTTAGCATGTGTAGATTTCTGACGCAATAAATCAATCAGTCGAACCTCTGCGCAAAGACAACCTTGGGGGACAGAGGAAAGTAGCCAATATCAGGAGCCATCACCGAGGAGCTAGCCAAGAGCTAGCCCATCATTAGTGACAACTTCGTTCCCAGGGTCTCTCATCTTATCGCCCCAGGGGACGGTAAGATGAGAGACCCTAGGAACGAGTTTGCATTAGTGATGGCCTCCTGCCGTTGTAGAGAGGTGGCCGTTATGGATAGGAGTGTAATATGAAACCTGTTTTTCTTAGACCCATCTTTTTTGTTTTAAATGCTTAGTTTTAATTACCGTTAAGCGCATTCCACGTTCAGAAAACTAAAGAAGCAAAGAGGCCAACGAGGCGCGGTGCGGATCAAGTCTATAACCTTTTACAATAAAACTGAATGGCCAGGGGTTTTGTATACACTTTGTTAGTCGTTAACTAACTTGCCGTTGTCGAAAGGTTATTTTAGGGGACTTCAGATTTGAGTATGAGTACGAGATCCGATGCCGGAGTACGAGAACGACTTTTCAATTCTAGTTTGCAGGCTCAACATTATCACAACACAGACCCATCTCATCCCATGAGCTTCCCTCTCTACCTAAACACTAACATGTAGAACAAGGACTCTAGAAACGTCACTGGTTTGAAATTCGAAACTCGCACTCGTACTCAATCTCGTACTCGTAGTCCAATCTGAAGGTCCCTATTTTCAATGAGGCCTATGAATATTACGTCATGCCAGTTATGAAACGGAGGCTGTGTGGTGTACTAAACCAATCCTGTGGAAGTTCAACTTTTTTCTTATGTAAACAGTTTGTTCCAATAAATTTGCATGGCTAGTGGACACGTAAGTGAAAACGCTCTTTTTATAACATAACTAAAGCAAAGTGAGCGCTTTGATTGGTAAATTCAACATCTACTATTTGCCCATGGGTGTATGCTGCTGACGTACTAAATAACTAAAGCAAAGCGCGCGCTTTGTGATGAAGCTCAATAAAAAGACTTATGTTATTCCAATGTCTCAATGTTGTGTTATAAAACAAATGGTAAACGCCATAGTGTGTACTATTGCAAATTCTTTTTCTTTGGCCATCGTAGCTTAATGAGAAATAGCACACAAACTGCAGTTACAAACATGACAATAAAACGCATGTTGGAAAACAAAATTATTTAACTTTAACTTGACGTTTCGTATGTTACTACATACATCTTCAGAAGTGACCGTTAGTAATACAAGTAGCAACTAAGTTTAAATTTTAGATAAGTAACTAAGTAGCAATAACAATGACAAAAGCTGAGCACAAAAAATATTTGCATACAAAAGATGCAAACTAATAGAGGTAAAGCTTTTCGCTGCTTACATTATCGTTTAGGGTCGGTTTGAGTTCTTGAATTAGAAGAGTCTCCTTTATCTTGCAGTGGATATCAGAGCGACCTTTTGCTAATATTTCGAAGTGGTCCCATTTTAAGTTGTGACCAGTTGACGTGACGTGGTCTGCGATAGCAGATGCATGACAGCCACTAGTGATCCCTTTAAAATGTTCAGTTTTCCTGTCATGCAATCTACGTTTTGTTTTGCCGATGTAAAAATCCTGGCAGTCCCAACAACTAGCCTTATAAACAACTTTTGACATTTGAGAACGGTAATCTTATCTTTGTAGGGAAAAAAAGGACTTGATGCGATGAGCGCTTTGGAAAATCACCCTAAGATCAATGCAAATATTTTTTGTGCTCAGCTTTTGTCATTGTTATTGTTACTTAGTTATTTATCTAAAATTTAAACTTAGTTGCTACTTGTATTACTAACGGTCACTTCTGAAGATGTATGTAGTAACATACGAAACGTCAAGTTAAAGTTAAATAATTTTGTTTTCCAACATGCGTTTTATTGTCATGTTTGTAACTGCAGTTTGTGTGCTATTTCTCATTAGTGTACTATTGAGTTATGGATGCACGCGGAGGCTACTAAGCACTCAAGAAGCTAGAGTCACACGAGGCTATCGACTCGTGTGACTCTTACGCTTCTTTCGTGCTTAGCAACCTCCCGCGTGCATCCAAACTCGGTACACGCTGTGGCGTTTACCATTTGTTAATCGGGCAGTTGGGAAGCATTTTAGTGGCTGTTGGAGGTGTTTATAACTCTGCGGAGGGCCTAGGCTCTTTAGGCAGTTGGGACGCATGTTAGTGGATGTTGAGCCTGCAAACTAGAATTGAAAAGTCGTTCTCGTACTCCGGCATCGGATCTCGTACTCATACTCAAATCTGAAGTCCCCTAAAATAACCTTTCGACAACGGCAAGTTAGTTAACGACTAACAAAGTGTATACAAAACCCCTGGCCATTCAGTTTTATTGTAAAAGGTTATAGACTTGATCCGCACCGCGCCTCGTTGGCCTCTTTGCTTCTTTAGTTTTCTGAACGTGGAATGCGCTTAACGGTAATTAAAACTAAGCATTTAAAACAAAAAAGATGGGTCTAAGAAAAACAGGTTTCATATTACACTCCTATCCATAACGGCCACCTCTCTACAACGGCAGGAGGCCATCACTAATGCAAACTCGTTCCTAGGGTCTCTCATCTTACCGTCCCCTGGGGCGATAAGATGAGAGACCCTGGGAACGAAGTTGTCACTAATGATGGGCTAGCTCTTGGCTAGCTCCTCGGTGATGGCTCCTGATATTGGCTACTTTCCTCTGTCCCCCAAGGTTGTCTTTGCGCAGAGGTTCGACTGATTGATTTATTGCGTCAGAAATCTACACATGCTAAAACACGTGTCATTTTTTGCAAAATTAGCGTAATTCTAAAACTTTCCAGTGTAATGGCACGATGATTTCCATTCGTTCCAATAGACCCTTCTCCAAAATGGCGGCCGAAAATTCAAATACGTTCGAAGAAGCTAAAACTAAAAACGAATACCAGCACTAGAAAGAGCACCTTAACTTTAGTAACTATGCCAAGTTTCAGCATTTCAGGTGAAATACCAGCTGAGAAAATGTATGTTGAAAATTGAAAAATTTACAGACGTTTTGTATGACTGGGGGTGTGCATTATACCCCCAGTCATACAAACGTCTGTAAATTTTTCAATTTTCAACATACATTTTCTCAGTTGGTATTTCACCTGAAATTCTGAAACTTGGCATGGTTACTAAAGTTAAGGTGCTCTTTCTAGTGCTGGTGTTAGTTTTTAAGTTTGACTTATTTAAATTTTCGACCGCCATTTTGGAGAAGGGTCTATTTACTCCGATCAAGAGAAAATGGTCTACAATGTAAATCAACTAACGTCCGAACGGTGAACTGCAAACGTGCAACCACAAACATGACAAACTGCAGTTAAACGTTTGCGGCAAAGGTAGATCTAAATTGGCTCGATTTCCTCCGCTTTCTTGGGTCCTGCCGCGTTCCTTTCCTGCGAAAACAACGTGCATCAAGTCTAAAGGTCTCTAATGTCATGCTTAAAATAAATAAATTAACTAGTATACCTAAATGGTAACAATGCTGCCGAAGGGGAGAACAACTTAAAGTATGCTAACAGTTAACTAAACTGTGAAGAATTGTGTTGCACAAGACATATTTGAATCGTTATGATAGGAAATCAATTAAAATTGTTATTGGGTTGGGTGCTTTGTGGGATTGAATAGGTATTGCGTGCAAGTGCCCTTTTCTTCACCAGAATTTGAACTTTATACACGTTTTGCAAGCAGCAATCATTGACCCTGAAATAAAGGAAAAGAAAATTTTACAGCAGTCAAGTTAATTGCTGCGGAGTGAGCATAGCGAGCGAGCAGCAACATAATCAGGATTTAAAAAGAATATATAAAAGGGAGAACGAATTCTCGAATTCGTCAATTTTTACCAGAATGCATTGCATTTAACCAGAGTACACTGCGCCACTTTTTACAAGAGTGAGTTGCGCCACGAACAACACGAGGATGACATAACCGTCTTTTCGCGCGGATTCCAATGAGAATTTTTGTTCTGATTTACTCGTAAAACGATGTGCAGGAGATCGTTACTGACTTTCACAACTCTTGCTTTTGTTATAAATGCAGTACGTGAAATTAAAGTTTGTAAATCTGGATCAATAATTGAGACATCTCATTTTAAACTTAGTATGTCATTTCTTAGCAGTCTCGCCTCCGTGGTCGAATTCCTACATCAGATGAAGAGACATCATCGTTACTAAAACTTGTAGAATAATTAAAACAAACGGAAACTGTAGAACACACTTATTTCATACATGCTGCGATCTATTCCTTTTCATCCGAACATGAATTTAAAGTGAAGTTTTAGCATTTTCACACACCGCCGCGATCCGGCGATGCCGGACCCGTCCTCGACAATGTCAACACTCTAGAGACATTTAACGCGTACCGGTACAGAATTTATAAGTGAGATTTCTGCTGCTACAATTTTCACATCTTTCGATTTTCATCTTTTCGATTTTCTGGTAAAGGGGAGGTAGATGTGTATCGTTTGTGTATGTGCTTTATTGTCTCGAGCGGCTTGTCACGGTATCCGGTCATTTCTCCACCAGGGAGTTTTCGCCACCAAGAAACCATCTCGCCACCAACCAACTCGCCGCCAAGTTAAGTAGCCGAGGTGAATTAGCTGTTCGAACGAGAGTAAAGTAGTCGAGATGAAGAAGCTGTTCAAACGAAGTTCGTTTGCTTGTCTGTATACAAATTACATGCTGTTGGCGATGATTTGATAAATGTCTGGGACGAGTGACATTAAATGCGTGCATGTTCTTTTTTTGGAGCATGGTTTTCAAAACAACACAAGTCGCTCTCTTGTTTTTTGACTTTCTTGTTGTGATAGTGCATTAGTCTTTTGCATTGCCTTCGTAGCTGACTTTTTATTTATTTATTTTTTATTTATTTTGGAGTCGTTTGAAAAAATGAGACACAACTAAGCTATTTATACAAAGTAAACTGATACTGGTGCAACACATTGTTCAACGTAACACGTACTGTGTGAGTGTTTTACACAACTAAACAAGGTAGAACGAATTCCAGTCTCCTCGGCTTGTGGTTTAATGTTAAAAGATTATTGGTAATCGGAAATCGGTGGACCGGTAACCCTTGTCACACCTCGCCATCGATGCGTCATGATGCACGAAGTTGATGCATACAAGGACAGATTCTAATTTACAAACCACAATTTGACACTACTTTAAGAAATAAAGGTTATAACGTAAAACTTGGAACGCGCAGATAGATTGATGACTACGTAAAATATGTCACTTTCAACAGAATGTGCCGCAGCATTACTATCTTTTAGATACACTAGTAAGGATCTGAAGAATAAAAGCAAAATGCGAAAACAGTGACAAGAAAGCACATGATTCACTGCGCATCCTAAATCATTCATTGGCGCATAACCACAATTCCTTGCGCCATATCACTGCGCATCCTAAATCTTCTCATTCGCGCATAACCACAATTCCTTGCGGCATACCACTGCGCATCCTAAATCTTCTATTCGCGCATAACCAGAATTCCTTGCGTTTAGTGAGAAAAAGTGATTGCAAGCCCCTATAATGTAATCTTCTGCTCATTAGAGAGCTGCCTCGCTCGTTCGTTTCACGCTCACTCGCTGCGGCAGCAATTAACCTTTAAAGTGTGGATGAAGTCACATAAGTAATCAAAATGGCTTAAGTAATCCACACAGTGCTTTGCAATAATTAGGCAGACAAAATCTCCCGAATACGTAAAATCCAGGTACATTAAAGAAACGTATGGCAATCCCGTTATAGATCATATCCGTGTGCTAGTGAACTAATTACGACTGAAAAAACGTGTTTTTCATTGTCGATAATTTCGACAAGGTGTCTTCTATTAAGTATGATCTCTTTCCACGAAAGTATTTTTTTATCAATTTTTTATTTATTCCATTTTCACTGTATTAGTTGAACTATTACATAAGAAAACAATTAACTACGCACTATAAAAAGATAAATTATTGCAGTGGGAAGGACTAGAAGGGAACATACGAACCATTCGAGCTAGTCCACCCAAAAACTGCAATAGACACTTAAATAAAGAAAAAGAGAAACAAAAAAAACCCATTAAAATCATAACTTAATGCAAGAACTACAATGGCTAATATATGCCATATCCTAGATTAATCTAATCAGAAAATAATTTATATCGATCACTACATCCAAGTGGCATGCGGGTGGTCAGGGTCGAAGCTCTTATTTTTATAAAAATCATTACATTGTTTTTTGAATAATGATAGGCTTAAATTAGAGGTCCTAAGTTTATCGGGCAAGTTGTTCCATAAATATGGTAATCTATTGAAAAAAGTGCCTTCAAATAATTCGGTTCTGACTTCGTTGAATTTTCATTTATTGCTAGGAAATGACCTTAATCTTTTGTCTGAGCAATATCTTTCAAATGAATAGTTATAGAGACCACACTTCAGTTTATAGAATGTTGTTATGTCTTTAACTTCTCTTCGGTAAACCAATGGGAGAAGATTTGAGCTGCTGAAGGTGGTCATTGTAAGTTAAATTGGGTAGGAAAAGCCGCGTAGCACGTCGTTGGACACCCTTTCATTCCAATTTGATCTAACTTACTGATCAAATGGGGGTGCGAGACTGAGCCGAATGCCTTGGAAAAATCCAAAAAGGCGACGTCAGTTTGAACACCCTGGTCAATTGCGCTTGTTATCCGATGCACAATGTCCAAAAGCTGGGTGATAGTTGAGCGTCCCTTAACAAAGCCATGCTGCAGCGGGTAAATATTACCACTGGCAATGAAAGAATAGAAATGGGCGAAAACAAAACGCTCAGTAATCTTGGAAACAAGACTTACGAAAGAAACGGTAGTAGGTAACGTCTTCTTTGTTACCTTTTTTAAAAACAGGAACAATGTTTGCACACTTCCAGTCCTTAGGGACACAGCCAACACGTAAAGATAGATTAATTAAACGCGTGAGTGAGGGAGCAATCTCAGAGGCACATTCTTTTAAAAGTCTCCCTGAGATTTGATCCGGTCCATAAGCTTTCGATGGATTAATAGCTTTAATTCTTTTGTCACTTCTTCGATGCTTGTTTGAATTAGGTGAAGCTCATAATCTGTAGCTGTTTGCGTGCTTGTTATTGAATGCAAATGGGCTTCTAAAATACAGAAGCAAAGAAGCGATTGAATAGGTTAGCCTTGGCTACAGGTGTAGAAGCCTTCTGATCACCAAAGCAGACCACTTCAGGAATCCTTGCAGATTTTGTTTTTGCCCCGTAGAAGGACCAGAATTTCTTCGGGTCATCTTAAAGATTGGTCTGCATATCCGCATTAGGAATTCGTGATATTTTCGCTTGGTAGCAGTTTTTATTTGTTTACGTTTCGCCCTATAATTGTCCTAGAGTATTGGTGAATTAGACTTCTTAGCTCTCTTCCACAAGCGGTACTTTTGCTTGGATAACTTGATTATTTCACTATCAATCCATTTGGGAGATTTGGCATCCTTGAGCTTAATTTTTGGGATAAATGATTCAACAGCGTTTAAGAATAAATCACGCCAACTTTCCCAGCTTTGGTCGATATCATCTTCATGAAATCCCATATCCGGTTGTATAGCTGAGAGGGATTGTCTAAGGCCCTCGAAGTCAGCCTTCTTGAAGTCAGCCTTCTAGACAAAGCGTGAAACGCGTGCCCTCTTGGTTATGGTCTTGATGTAGAACTGAACGCCAAGATGATCCGTGGCTAGCTGGCAATCGAAAGTAGTTAGACCACATATGCGTTCAGGCTGGTTGGTAAATACAAGATCGAGAATGTTCCTTGAAATATCAGTAATTCTTGTCGGAGCATGGTTCATTTGTGTTAAAAATGAGTCATTGATAATATCACAGAACATACTAGGGAGATTATCAGCGCCTGGAGCTACTTGAAAATCCCAGTGATATCAGGAAAATTAAAATCACCACAGACTTAAAGGGGAGTTGAGCCTCGTTCAGCATTTGCCAGAAAGTTCTTAAACTCCAACAAATATTCGCCTTTTGTCGACGGAGGACGATAAAATCCACTAACAAGAAACTTGTTGCCCCTGGACAGGTTGACTTCCACAACCACAAGCTCGCAATTGGTCTCAAGATCAGTGCGACGAGCAGAAGCAACGTCATTTTTTATAGCGATAAGA
>JAHPZR010039746.1:0-18132 GCA_019787425.1 Platygyra sinensis | reverse complement strand
AATTCGAAAAAGTGACAAAAATTCAACATTTTGTCTCGAAATGACGAATCTCGTGAGTGAACTGAATTGTAATTTAATCTTTTTCAGCGAATGTTTTTACCTTACCTGATTAGATTTAGTGATTTTTGACGCTTGGAGAACTCAAAGAGACTTTCATTACACCAAAATATCGGGGAATCTCTGAACATTGCCATGCTTTTGATTTCTAGCACTGATCATTCGTCACGCATCACCAATTTTTGGTTGTCGCAAACGGTGGATTTAAAATCTCGTAGATATACTATTTCCCATGAAATGAGAGGCTTAAAGGCTATTCATATTGCTAGGTATTCAGACCAATTCATTTCCTGTTCCTGATGTTGTAGGTTTCTCAAAATTTTTTGGGGAGTCATCACCAAGGCCGGCAAAGTAACTCGGTGTACGGCATAAACAATGCAGTTTTGGTCAATGTCAACACATTGTTCCTTTGATCGTTTTTTTTTTCTCACAAGATTCGGAGTTGGTAATAAATGAAGCAGGAAAACTTATGGAGAGATCGTTAACTAAAGTGATATTTTAAAAATGATGAAAAATAAAAAAAATCTCGGAATAAATTGGATGCATCGTTGTTTATTTCACGGCAAGATAATTGTAATGTAATTATCGAGGAAGTTCTTCCAGCTGTGTTTATTTGTCTCTCACAAAAAAAAAACACTGAGACGGGTCTCACCATAATGACCACTGTTGTATGTTTCCTTTGCTCACTGGAAGTTGCATAAGTACGTTTACAAAGGTAAAATATTTGAAGAAACATAAACTGAATTCTATATAGCGAACAAGTTTCTTTCACTACAGTTGTTGTCACGCGTAACGAGTTCATGAAAGAATACCCGACCTGTTTAAAACTTCGTCTCCAAGTTGTAAGCTAAATCAGCTGAAAAAAATTTCTCGTAGGTAACACAAAAATAGGAGCCGTTTCTCTTCAGTGAACATGAAAAACAACATCTTTGCTCATGATTTTAGTTCGGCATCCTAACTGCAGAGTGGAGTTTCAGAATTTTTTAAACACAGTAATTTCATACATGTATCACATTGCCGGGCTACATTTCACATTTTGAAAAAACGCGGAGCGATGTTAGTTCAGTGACGTCCTGACTACTGGAACTCTCGCAGATTGCTAAAATAAAATCGAAGTAAAAACATCGTCTGCGACTGATGTGATCAGTTTAGTTTAGTTATTGCTCAAGAAGCAATTACATTCTTGAACAAAAGAGGACATCTTCTGCACCAAGTCCTTCTTCCTATCTTTAGAGTTGAATGCAACATCAAAGTGAAGCAAAATTGTTTTGAGCATTGTGACATTAAACTTTTGCAGTTTGTCTTCCTTGACGCATTTGCACAGGTCAGTAGTATCGTAAAAGATGGGATGCTGCGGGCTGAGCTCTGAGGCAATATCAGCAAGGAGCTTCTCTCTTTCTTCTTCCTCCTTTTCTGCGTAGGCATCATTAATATCAATGTCCTCGTTACCACGTCTCCTTCGGCCTGTGGCAAGGCGGGAAAAGAATCCCTTAACCTGGTTTTTGGTTAGCCATTCCTCTCTTGTGAAAAGTCGACTATTGCCGTCATCTTTTGCGCTTCGCATATCTGAAGCTACTTGCATTGGATCGGCTTTATCTCCTGTTTTTTCTCCGATATCAAACTTTGCTGTTAGGTATTCCTTCACTTTGTTAGAAAATCTCGTTGCCCCACGCCGAGGACTTTGCAGCGCCCACCCGAGTGGAAGTTCACATCTGGATCCTGCACTCGTACTTGCTGTTGCTGTACTCCTGTCAGCACTAGCAGACTTCTTTACCTGGTCAACAGTAGAGAATTTCTGAGCCCATTCTCTTCTAAGCTTGTCAAAGGTCGACTCCATTTTCGGTTTTCCTGGATTATGATCTCCAACATCTAAATGAGCTTCGAGATCGCCGAATTTTTCGAAGGTCATCTGACATCCAGTTTCAGGACAGGGAAAAATTCCTTCCTTTTCGGCACCGCTCGCACATGCCGACTTATATAAACGAGTATCCTTGAAAGGAAAAAAGTCCCTCACAACCACTAAGTCAGTAGGACTTTGGTGCCTTTTAAATAGGCCATCAAAGGGAATTAATTTTCCTGGGCCAATTCCATATGACTTCCAGACACGCATCCCATTTGTTTCATACGCAAAGTTGTGATAACTGCTGAGTCCCTCGACACTCTGAACATCGAGTGTCTTTTTGCTGACGTCAGTGAGGCAGACACATGCTGAGGTACCCTTTACAAAGCGTTCCGAAAGTGCTCTACGCATATCATCTGCAGATAAAATGTCATGACCCTCATTGCAGTATCTGCGTATGGACGCTTTCATGGGACACAGAATACGGTCGCAGACATCTTTACCATGTTGTGGCTCAGAAAAGTCGTACCGAAGGATACGGACACTAATTCGTTCTCCAATATCTGTAACTGCAGCGATAAGGGAGTTGTTGTGATAACACCCTGCCCCGTCAGAACGCAGATAAACAGATTCTATTTCTGGGTTTTCGGTCTTGATGGCCTTCAGTAGAGTCTCAAGGATAGAACAAACAGCAAACCAATCTTGCTGACATGAGTCGAAGAGGTGAGCATACGATTTCAGCTGCAGACCTTCAGAACTGGCATTGAATGAAATAACTGTGGAAATATGCCAGCTCAACCCCCTTTTCCCATACCAGTCACATTGCCTTTCTCGATACTTCAGCTGCAAAAATTTCATGGCCCAGTCCATTACTATCAATGCCGAACTTGAATCCTCCATTTTCAAGACGTCCTGTTTGGCCTCGTCCTGGTTGATTGAGCGAAGTACATGTGCTTTCCACTGTTGTGTGTCTGATCGTGCCCGCTCAAAGTCATAAAGAAGATCTTCTCGGTGTTCTTGATTATACGGATTCCAAGAAGAACTTCGGATTTCTGCCTCCACTTCGTCCAAAACTGCTTTCAATATGCTGATGGGTACACACAACCTGGAAGTCTGGGTCACAATTATCACTTAAGGCAAACTTTCTGCAGTGATCGGCACAAGTTGACTCATCCGGTTTGCAGTGGACAGGATAATCTGTCTTCAGGTACTGCTTTGAGTCTCTCAACCTTCTTTTGGCATCGTTACACCACTGCTTGTTTCCTCCTCCTTTCTCTAAGTCGTCAATGATTCTGGCCGCAGTCTGAAAACCAGAAGCCCCATCAGCAGCTATGTTATCAAGCCCTTGAAGAGACTTACGCTGGGAGGCTTCTCTCACATCTAAGATTTTGAATAACGTTGATCGGCTCAAGGGTTCAAACTGCTCCTCTTTGCAAAATTCAAAATACTGATTGATCATGGTCGACCTTGCTACAGTTCGCACAACATTAGGCATTTGAATCTTCTCACCACTATCAAGTTTGAGAATTTTATTGCCATATGCGACATCTTGATAGAAATGAGGACGATTAGCAAATTCCACGAAATGGTCCACCTTTTTCATATCAAGGCGTACGCGGTGTTTTTTCTCTGACTCTGGTACTGTGCCAGGGCCATAGATCTTTGCGTGTGAGCGGGCCTGCTTAATTTGCCAGTTTGAAAGTTTTCCATAAGGTGAATGGATTGCCTGTAGGGTTTTTGCAGGGTAACGAAAAGCATAAAGGCTGAGAATTTATTTCTTTAAGTTCTTTGATGAAGCATTTTTATACGCGGTCATCAATATCACCAGATCATCACGTGGTGGGCGATCGATTCTTTCTTCCTTGGAAAATTCAAGAGATTCGAATAGTTTGACGCCACTCTCGGGGGCGATTGCTTTACATACAAGGAGACAATCTTCGCTTGCTTTTTTATGATCTTCTTTTTGTCATCCTCCCTTGCTTCTTCCCAGGGGATCTTCAGCTGAAAAGGAAGAGGTTCCCGTGAAACTCCTGGCGTAAGGAGGGCAATTTCATGAATCGCTGCGTTATAGGTATCAATTGCGTTGGAGTTTTCTGACGTGCTCAAGGGAGTCTCTGGAATCCAGGGAGATTTGCCTTGACTGCACTGTGGTGCTGACGGGGTTTCTTGGAATGGCGTGGAGGCTAAAGCTTGACTGATAGTTGTCATGGCAGTACGCTTACACAACCTGCACAGAAAGTAAAAGCAAATCACAATCCATATATCTTACTAGCATCTTAATTTTCAGTTGATATGAAAACAAACCTCTCAGATTCCGTTTCTTGTTCAGAAGCTGACTCAGGCTGGGCTTCTTTCTCTGGCCGCAGCCACTTTGCTTCGCTAGTCACTCGTTCGTTGTGTTTCTTACGGCATGTGGTACAAATAGCTGAATAAAATAATGAATACGTACAGTGTAAAATAAATTATGCAAATCGTGTGCTTAACGTTTATAATTTCTGGATTCCCAACGGCATCCAAATTTAAACTACCCAAATTTTCATATCACATGATCTGCAAAGCGGGTTTTCGAAACGAGCTATGGATGGAAAAAACGCCGGAAACGTCTACATTTTCAGAAATGTTGTAGCCAAAATATAAAGGGGGTTACCATGAAAACGCTGTTTTAAATTTATTACTTTGCAGGAAGACGTCAAAAGTGTTAATCTGACCATGTAAAAGTTAGAAAAATGTCCTGATTTAAAATTCTTAATGTCTTTGCACCTTTTGTACTTTGCGAGGTCGTGGTATCCCCTATCGTAAGAACATTTGAATTAAAAAGAGACTCATGTGGGCGTGGCCAGAGTTTTATTTTATTTCACCTCAGAAAAATAACACTCAAAAATGCACATGACAGCATTTCTTTAAATAAACCTTGATGGTTAAAAGGGAGATTTACTCTTCGAGCATCCCAGAGCTTTTCACAAGGGAGTCCCCCCTTGCCCCTGAAGTAATTCGCGGGGCCGCCCGCGGGACCAAATACGCATTTTATGTAAAATTACTGCCTGGAAGACGAACGGAAAGGGTGGTGATGATTACACTGGTTGTATCCTCTTTTTAAGAGCAGCTGTAGTATCCAAACTACAGTTTCTACTTACGAGATCCTACAGGTGCGTTTTCACCAAACAAACTGTGGATTTCCTTTGACAGTTCTAATCCGATGACATGCCTTCCTCCCACGGCAGTAGATTTTCCCCTATGATCAGGGTACTGACATGATCTTGGTGGTCTCCAAAACTTCCCTAAAGAATGCCTATGTCTTGCACAAATAGACATTATCTCTATCTGTGATTCGGTAACCGAGAATAGACCAGCCCTCGCTAAGATAAGATCCGTTTCAGTCAGACCTTCCGCAGACAAATGGCAGTTGACGAGGTGCCCTCCGATATCGTCATTACAGTCTCTCAAAAGGAACAGCGTCTCGAGGCCTCGACTTGCCCCACAATCACCTTTGACGATAGCGTGGAAAGAACACAGTTTTGACGACATTTTGATAACGTGAAAACAGCACAGGAATTTTTTCATAAACACATTAATTTGATTATGGTAACTTAGTTATCCTGCAGAGAATGCTAAAATACACGTTCGTTGAATTAAATTCTTATCTTGTTAGGCATCAAGCCATGGAGGTCTCAAAATATGATTCACAACTTATCAATAAATCATTTTGTCTAAATAATATTGATTGTGTAAATCTCTGTTTTTAGTGAAACGGAATTTACGAAAAGGTATTGTTGACAGTGAGGACAATAATGCTTGCTTCGGTAATGTAACGCGGAATCTCTTTAACGAAGAAAATAGAAGGAAGACAAAATGAATATACCTACTTTTTAATATGTCGCTTTTACATCAAGATAAAACAATATTTTATTCAGTGTTCAAATAGTACGCAATTAATATTTAAAACTTACTGTTTGCTTCGGCCAAGAACGTGTGATGCGTGATGCGTGACCGCAAAGATGACGGACGCAGGGTTAGAAATCAAAAGCAAGGTAAAGGTTCCAAGATTCCCCGATTTTTGGTGTAAAATAAAACTCGTTGAGTTCTCTAAACGTTGATACTCAATAAATCTAATCAGGTAACATCAAAACATTCGCTGAAAAAAATTCAATTACAATTCAGTTCACTCACGAGATTCGTCATTTCTAGACAAAATGTTGAATTTTTGTCACTTTTTCGAATTTTTTGCGCGCTTCAGAATTACGAGTGCCCACAACTTTTAATACAGATATTTGTAGCTTAGCCTTAGTACATTACGCTGATAACAGTCATCATTCATGTAGAGGTCCCACTTTTGAAAAAATCCTGTTTGTTTGGAGGCTATGTTAGCAAAAATTCTAAAGGCGCTTTAAAGAGGGTTCGGGAAAAAAATCATAACTTTGCTTGTGTTTGAGATGAGCGAGTAATTTTTTATTTTTTGGAAAGAAGAAATAATTATGTAGTAATTCTGAAAAACTTAGGTTGTTTTGTTAAATGTGCGAGATTTTAGCACACATCGCGTAAGCAACAAAAGTTGGGGTTTCAATTTCCGGTTTTGTGTGGTTTTCGACTTGTCTATAAAAAAAATTCGTCAAAAAATAGAGAAAGCGAATTTGGCGAAATAAAGGGCATTTTCGTTCATTGGATATGTTCCTTGAATTGTGTAGAAAAAATGAAGCCAATCTATTTTCCACCAAAATTTGAGTGGTCGGTTCTTACACGGACACGCTCTTAACTGCAGTAGACCCAACCTTTCCTGCTTGTGCTATGATTCCAAGCCAGCAAAACTTCAGAATGCACGATGAACGATTCAACTTCTCAACCATCTTCTCGCTGCCAGATCGGGCATGTTCACGTTACTTTCAAGAGCAATCAAGCACAAAGACATTCATTTTGAAGTTCTTTCCTTACAGAATCGTAAATCTTTTGAACGTTTCTTCTGTTTTTTTGCCGAACTTTAGGCATTTCTCCCAAAGATCTAGAAGGATTGAAAACTGGTATCGCTTTCATTTTCACGGCGCTCGCTTGCCCGTGCGTTATCATATGAGCCCACTGGACATATAGAAAGATATGGTTTAACAGCAGTCGTTCCTATACTGACAGCACCGCTCTTGTCGAGTTTGAATGACTTACAACTTTTCTTTGTGTTTTTATACGATCTGTCAGAGTTTTCGTGCGCGAAACATAATCTGAGGTAAATGTACCATTCGCCATCTTTTTCCTTACGGTGGATTTGACCGGCACAGTGGTCAGTTTACAGTAATGGTTTTTCTTTAACACTTTTCCTCTCTGTTACCAAATACTATATTCATTTCATTTTTTTTTTCAAAAATTACTTTAGATTTCAATATGAATTAAGTTATTTTTGTAGACATTAGTTTAGCCTTTTAAAATGAGATATAGTGGACTATGATGTTGTAAGTAATTGTTGAAATATGAAATAAAGAATAAGATGCAGCCAATTTGGCAATCTCTTGCACTAGACTGCATGCTAAGAGTTAAAATGCTCTATTTTTAATTTTAATTAACGTTGCGTCCATACTAAAACATAGTTGTTGAATGAATGAAAACTTTATTAACGTGTCAATATAATGTATTTAGCTAAAAAAATAGCTAACTGGGGACACCTAACTAAAGTCAATACCTATAAACTAGTATACAAGAATAAATGAATTAAAAAAATAATATAATATTATTCTCTTCACGATTTACATGATTTGCAGCAACTGCTATTATTGTCAATGAGGTCTGAAAGGTCAAGTTTTCTTATTCTGGTCTTAAATATTGCGAGGGTTGGTGACGTCCTCAATTCGTTACTGAGTTTGGACCAGATACATGGACCCTGATATCCTATTGTGTGTTTACCATAACCTTTAGTGTTAAAACGGGGTATTTCGAAGTCCCAATAGACCTCTTTAGCTTGGGCGGTTTGTTTTCCCATTGTAGACCACATGATGATACTCTTGAGAATTCTTGCTTTCAAATTTTCAAATAGTCCCGTGTATATGAATGAATAATTTTAAGATGGACAAAAGAGAAATTCTCCAGAGAATACCATGTGTTCTACAATGGGAAAACAAACCGCCCTAGCTAAAGAGGTCTATTTCTGAGGCAGTACTGTATTAAGTTGCGTACGTTGGTTGAGGAGACCATTAACAATGTTTACAGTTCTTAGGCAAGTTTCCTCGTCAATGTAAAGTTTATCAGTCCGGCGCAGTTATCAAATTTGATAACCTGAACCAAAACAAATTTATTAGCCAATCAAACTCCAAGTTTAAGTTCACGTGACACGTTATCATAGCAACCATCTCCTTTTCAATATGGCGGCTTGCGTGCGAAAACGTCTCGGGGCGGCTAAAAATTCAACATTTGATTCCGTTTTTTTTTGTACGGTTAAACACAAGTAAGGTTTCGAACAGGAATAGATAGAGAAGTAGAAATTTTGCCCTGGGTAAAAGAATAAGAGCCAGTCTTTATTCATGACAAATTGGAAAAGCTTGATCGAATTTCTATTGACGGAGAGCGTCGCGGCGAAAATAAACCTCGAGTGCTCGAATACGGTACGGATTTTTTTATCGGATCGGAATTTTGTGAGCGGCAGTCGTTCAAAAAAAAAAAAAAAACAGAGAAATAGCAAATTGAACCCCATAGAAGATATTTATTTTCTTAAAACATTAACAGGCCTTTTTGGAAGCGCTGTTTATGTCCTCTTCCTGGGCTCTCGAGCTCTCTCCCTTGGTATTTAGTATGAACCACTGTAATAGGTACATCAGATCTCGATGCCCCTTCCATGTACTCAAATACATGTACTCAAAATAGCAAATTCCTTCTGTTGTCCTTCAGGATTCCATCCATATTCACGAGGTTTCTATAAAGAGCTGAACCGCCTGGGAAAACATGCTGGTCCTGGCTGTCTACCAAATACCTACAAATTATACACAAAGAAAAAATATCAAAAGGGACAAACTTTAGTTGCCTCACAGCCAGCCCGCAACTCGGTTGGTCGGTCAGTTTGGTCCATTGGCAGTGACTTGATAAAATATCATTCAAATAACCCCAACAAGAAGAAATCATTGCATTAAATTTGTCAGGAGTACATTTATGTTCAACTAAATAAATACATTCATTTTAGCAAGAGCATTGATACCATTGATACCCAACAAAGGTCAGGCAAGTAAACCAAACAAACTAATTATTACTTTAATTTGCTGTCTTTAAATTGTATTGGTTAGAGAACTGGTCGAAAAGTACTGGGACTTGTTTTACAGTGGAATGGCAACAGGTGGATGAAAAAAGTTACATCTTGATTAAAAAGATGGCAAGCACAATTCAGATCAAACAGAAAATAGAGAAACTTAATAAATTTAATGTTCACAAAATTATCAATGTACACAAACAGCTGAAAAATCAAAAGAAAGTACCTCCAAACTGGTGCATGAAAATATATACTTAATGTTTGAAATGAAATCTCATAAGCAGATTGCAAATTATAATTAAGACAAATAAGGTTGCAACCATTTAACCCAAATATTTAAAACACACTCCTATTAAGTACTTTCATTAAACATTTTTAATCCAGCCAGAAGTTGTCTGTCTTTTGGCAATATCTATTCACCAGTCTATTAGTTTGCAATGCCAAGGTTTGGACTGCGAATCTTTATGGGGGTCTCCTGGCTTTCTGACGCCTCTGTTAGCTGAGGCACCACTACTAAACTTTTATATATCCATCCGTATTCGCAAAAACATGCTCAAGGTTGACTACAGCACAGTCCCAGCGGCCAGAAGTGATATGCCCACCCACCTGGCTAGGCGATTGGCCCACGAAGCATGCACGTGGCATGTTTCAATGTTGACCAGCAAAGCAAACATAATGCTTCACTTGCAGTGAAGAACCATTATATAATTATATGTTGTACACTATAGGTCAATTTATTCTTTAAGTCAGAATGATTCCAACCTAGGTTAATTTGTATCAAAGGGGACAGGTGAGTCCGAGTCAAACCTAGTTATTAGACCGACAAATATGAGCAAATTAGCAAGAATTGCTTGTGTGGCCTAGAGGAGATGAAGGCAGACTACAAAGTCAGAGGTCTGGTGTTCAAATCTAGGTGAGTGCAAAATTTAAAAACAGATCGGGGAAGGGTTGGTTAAGGGTAGAGTTAGGGTTAGGGGGTTGGTACATGAATGAGATTCTGGCAGGGTAGGGTAAGGTTAGAGACTTAGGGGGGTAAGGGGTGCACATGTACTTTTTTTTTCATAACCCATCCCCCAAAAAGTGAACTGAAAAAATTAAACTGATATGAAAAATTTAACCGTGGTTGAAACAAATTAATCTGGGTTGGAATCATTCTGACTTAAAAAACAAATTGACCCACAACATATATATAGATATAAATTGTTTCCTGCTCTATCTATCCTACAACAATGATGGTTCAGCGCACAATGTAAATTGCACAAACTGGGCAGAGCTAAAGAATATTAAACTTTACAAAGAAGAAATAATATAACTTAATTTTCCCAATGACATCATACATACATGTCATACATGTATTTACCTCTTAACATAGTAAGGCACCATCAGTATTTGAAGAACAATGTCTGGCCAGCTCTTCTTTCTTAGCAGGCTCACTTCTTGCTTCATTCAGTTTGTTTGGCGATTTACTATGGTTAAACAAGGAAAGACAGTTTAGTGCTTACATTTATTTCAAAGTACTCAATAGTAATCAGGGTATTCATTAACCATTTTGCATATCAATAATATCGTAATGGATTTTAGTATTATTATTCAACTAAGTGACTATAGAGATGCCTTTACCCTTACTTATTGAAAATTAATTCATATCTTGCAATAATCATCTCATACCAGGATCTTATAATACTGTCTGTCCTGTAATATCTTTTCTTTCCCTTTGTTTTCCTTTGTGGTGCATTTAATAAAATGAATGAAAGTACAGATACTTTGATAATCACCCTACATGAAAAACAATATATATTTGCCGTATTTCCTCGAATAATAGCCGGGGCAATATTTCTATTTTTGCAAGAAAAGGGGGCGATTATTCGAGGGAAGGCGATTACTCAAGGGAGGTGATTATTTCAAATATTTCTCACAAGAGGTCGTGCCCTATATATTTTGTTTTATCGTACCAAGCAATAACGGAAAAAGTGAAATACATGAACATTACCATAAAAAAAAACTATAAAAAACCGGTGCTTTTGTAACCATTCAGCTTGTTTGTTACCCAAGATATCAATTTTTAACTTCAGTGTGAGGGGATAAAGAGAAAGATAAAATGGCGAAGGGGAGGGGGGGGGGATTATTTGAAGGCGATTATTTCAAATCTTTCGGACCAAGGGGGGGGGGGGGATTATTCGAAGGAAGCGATTAATCGAGGGATGGCTATATATTATTCGAGGAAATACGGTAATTATTCTTCTCAACTTATTGAGTAAGAAAATTATGTGCTAGATTTTGGACAATTGAAGTAATGCAAAAACCAAAATATTGCAAAGTTACTTACAGCAAGCTACTGAAAATTATTCTAAAATTAAAACGACAATGCACAGTGTATCACATTGTATACCTTGGTGAGCGTGATTCATCCACACAATATTAGTTTCCATCTTCACTGTACTATGTGGCTCCCACGCAAATGGTAAACTATGTGGGGACTCTACGACGCCTGGCACATTTTTTGTATCTGGATCATCCAACGAAAAGTGACGTCACATCCGGTTAAAAAGCGAGCTGAGCGGCAAAATCAAATTTGACTACGACATTATTGTAAACCCTGTAATTAAAATACGAATATTTCGTAATCGGCCGGATATTTCTAACGTTAAATTTGGCCATAATAAACAAAATTTTGTCTTTTTCCTCGCCATATCGTTTGTTTGAAGAACAGGGCAACTATTTATTCAAAAACACGTTGTTTTGAAGGAGTGTGTTTTCACGAAATGTCGTCGTTTCTTCGTCGCTGAATTGCGCAGGAGCCATCGTTTGCGTGGAAATAATGAATTCTAGGTAAGTTGTACTCAATTCAAATAGCCTATTCTCTTGGGTAAGCATTACACTATTAGAAAAGCGCAATGACAGTTTTCGAGACGTGGGAGAACCTATTTAACAGAAGCCCATTTTTTCAAATTTACCTTTGACAAACACTACTCGAGTATTTGAGGTGTCCGATCGTATCACTGCAAGAAGAGACCCATACATATAACGCGCTTTGCGCAACTTTCTTGCTGATCGATACTAACACGAAGTCAAGTTCTCACTTCTGATTCAGACTGGTGTAACAGATTCTGTTACGATTGGTTTTGAACCCTAAACCGAGATATGTTAACTTTTCCCTTGGGAATCCCTTTTAAGGCTTCGCCACAGAGGGGACCCGTGAACCCTTAAAAATAAACAAGAGGATGTTTAAATGGGTGAGTCAGTAATTTGATAGGAAACTCGGAGAACTTAAAACGATACATCGATTTAAAAGAGTGATCTGGAAGGTAGACCTTGCCAAACATATCTTACCTAATAATAATATTGTATTAACTGTACTCTTTGTAATTCTTAATATTGTAATTACTTTTAGGTTTGTGGGTGGGATTATAGAGAGAATTATTTAGGGAAATAGGGGTACTATTAGTTTTTAACATCGCTGATAGGCGTTCATACTTAGTGGGAAACTGCTATTTATTTTACCCAACACATTAACAAAGTTATTATCATCATCATCACTATTATCATCATCACCATTATCATTATTATTTGGGCATCTCATGTTTTTTATTGCAGTTATAATATTATCAGTTTTCTGTTTCAACAGTATTAAGTACCAGTGACACTATCAATCAATACCCTCCCCCCAATCCTATGAGGTCGAGCAATGCACCTTTATTTCTTCAGACCCTCTCATTTGCCTTGTTTGCAGACCAGGTTCCTTATCTTTTAATAATTAGCTATCATATTTGCAACTTAGTTTGAAAGGTTACTCATACATTTTGTTTATTTTCAGTGTTCTTTCTCTATATAAGATAACATCAAGACATTTCAGTCCCAGGAAATGAGAGAATACTGGCAATTTTGAAAATTCTCTCTTTTAGAGTTCAATTATTTTAATTTATCACTCTTTCATTGTGCCATGTTACATGTAACAAACTGTTTGCAAACAGTATTGAAATATCATGCCCCAACACCCAGCCATAAAAGGAAGTCTGGGAACAGGTAATAGCCACAATGACACTGTCAGGCTGGTGAATTCTTCAACTTAAATTAGGGAAATGACACTAAATATTTTTTTATTATTAATAGTAATAGGACTGAGTGGGTTCTAATTTGAATTGGTCTGTAATCATACAAGTAATATTAACAAAATTGGACGACCACGCACTAGTACGATCACAGACTGAATAGAACAACACAGTCTTATTACTCATGAAAGTTACAATTTCTGAGAATGGCCAAGTTATGAAAGAAAGGGAAATTTGCTTGTGATTGGTTGATTTAAACAGCAACTTTGAATGTGATTGGTTGATTTTAACTACAACTTTAATGTGATTGGCCACAACTTTGAATGATTGATTGACTGAAACATCAACTTTGATGTGAATGGCTTATTGAACTATCTGATAACAAGCTGTCCAATAATAACTTGGCAAGTGAATTAGAGAAAAATAGCAGTTTTTTTAAACCAATTACAATCAAGAAAATTGTAATTCTTATGATTACTATTGAAAGGTTTTTTAAATTTACTTCGGAAATAGTATATCTTTTTAAGTAAACATGTGTAGTATTTTCAATGTCTTTTCATACAAAAATACAGAGGGGAACCGATTTGTACTTCACATGTATTTTACTACATGTAAATTCACATCTTATGTATCATTATTATTATTATTGAACTCAGTGTATGGCAGTTAGAGCCTATAATGTTAGGAACAACGTGGATAAAGTATTGCTGGCCACAGTTTTCACTGTGTACAACGGGAACATATTTAACAGAAGCCGTTTAGTTCTAAAAGTCGTTGTTAGTGAACACTCAGTTGAAGCTCAGTATCCACGTGCGTGTGGTGGAAACAACAAGATGAATCGTATACTCCAGGTTAGTATCCTACTTCCATATCTCTTGTTGAACACTGTTTCTCTGTAAGAAATAGTCAATGTTGCGAGTTGGAATTGATTGTAAATGCGTCTTTTTGGGATATCAGATTTCCCCGAAAAGATCAACAAAGGGGTGAAGCAGTCTATGAGTAGATCTTTGGGCGACGACCAATTCTTCGACCAGTCGCCTGTTATAACTCTCCTTCAGTCATACAGTGGTTAATTGTTAATTCCTCTGTATTGTCTTGACAGCAATGCTGGTCCGGGGATCAACCTCTTAGGGCACTTGTTTAGGGTTAGCTCCCAATGGTATGGTGATATTCTTACCCACCCACTGTGACCCTGGAAGGGGGGCACTCCCTTATATGAGCTACATAGGTATGTGTGGCCCAAAGGGTTTGGTGTTCAGCCATTTTAGTCATAAATAGGGTATCGATTTGGCCATTTTGGTCTTAAATAGGGGATGGGCTTTGTTCTCTACTCTTGAACTGGGGTATGTATGTTACTGAGAAGAATCTACTTTTTCATCATTTTTTGATAAGGCCGTAATTAAAAGGCCTTCAAAACTTAAGTTTAGGGTAGCTGTGTCAGCCAAAACAGTTGTAAATAGGGTATTAGATTTTTGGTCTGGTCATAAATTAAATAGAGTAGGGAAAATCACAGATTTTGGTAATAAATGTGATAAGGGTTTTGGGAAGCAGGCTGCACTCCTCCACCAAATTTTTCTGGGAGTACCCTTGGGGTACTATGAAGTGGTTCATAAATAAATACTGGACAGAATTAAACTCGTGCTTTGTGCTGGCCTTGCTTTGACCTATAGCCAATTGCAGAAACATGAGAGGACTGGGACAAGTTTTTTAAAATTAGATTGAAAATCTAAACATTTCAACTGAAATGTTACTGAATGAAAAGCTACCCAGCTTTCCAGCAAGCCAAGTTTAAGAGTTTTCAGTGGAAAATTGTTGAAATGGGAGCCTCGCAAAAGTTGCAAAATTCCATACAAACCCTTGCAATTTTGTGGCTTGTCTACCCAATCCACACAAACTCTCTATTTTAGGTCATATTTGAAGAGCTACCATTTTGTCATTTTCCACGGTCACCTCAAAATACTTGTATTCTTGGTAAAGACTTTCAACTTTACATGTAATTGATCTTTCATTTGCATACATTGGTGTTCTGAAAGCAAATGAAAAACAACGGTAATACCAAACTCTTTCCCAGTCCTGTCAAGTTTCTGCAATTGCCTATGTTCACCTAAAATATGCAAATAATCACCCCTTGTCTGCAGGCTAAATTTGACTATGAGGTCAAGACTTCTTTGAGGTGATAGTTTGAGGCTGTGTCAAAGTATCATCATCTGATGGGAATCTTAAGCTCACAATCCATTTAATATTGTTAAATAGATTTGTACTTAAATTTTCTTCAAACCATGATTTACATGTACCTTACCCTGTGTGCCAGAAGGTTTTTTTTTGTAGTGAAGCTGCAATTGCGAGGGGCAAAGCCGTGATGGTGATCCTGGCTTCGCTGCTCACAATCACAGCTTCGCTACAAAAAAAAAAACCCTCTGGCACCCAGGGTAAGGTACATGTAAATCATGGTTTGAAGAAAACTTATTTATAATTCTATTTAACAATATTATTGGATTGTGAGCTTAAGATTCCCATCAGGTGATAATACATTGATACAGCCTTAAACTATCACCTCGAAGAAGTCTTGACCAATGTAGCTTAGTAGCAACAGGAGCTTTGTTCATTATTTGATCAATGTTTACATGACATCCACTCTCCATCTCATCAAGAAAGAATGAAAATAAAATAGGTGGAGAGATCTCTGCTTAATAAATAAAGATGTAAATGTGTGCATGTGCCATATAATTGAGACATTAATTTTGTTTATCAGACTCATTATAGACCCTATACAGAAATGGCTAGCTTTAAATTATTCTTTTGTTCATATTTAAAATACCCTCACGAACCTTGTTCTGGATAACAAATTCTTTACAATAATTTTTTGTCTCAAAAACAAGGTTACTGAGGCTATTATGAGAATGAAAGCAAGGCAGCCATTTTTGCAAAGGGTATATCTGATGTAAATTGTAACAAATCCTGGCCGACAATTTGTCGTTGTTTATATGTACAGTATGTAGGACCATAACAATTTCAAGCACCAAAGAAGATGAGCGGATTATTAATTAAATAAAAATGAGAGAGAAAAAACAGCAACAAAAAATAGATATTAACCAAACTCAGTCATGTTTACTTAGTAGTCTTAGTGTACCCTAGTGAGTACCTGCAAATAGGTAGTGATACAATTATTGCCTGTAGAACTATAAGCCTACCAGGTTTCAAATTGAATATTGGGTTGAGTGTATGACATCATCAGTCACATCATTTGCATATTTTACACATTTTTCAAATGTGAATACATTACACTTATCTCTTGAACTGATGTACATGTAGATATTTGCAAAAGGTGAACAGCATTTTCAATCTTTTGTAGAATTCAATGTTACACATCTAAAAATTCTGACTCGAGGGGTAAAAATTAATCTTATAATAGAAGCATGTTAAAGCATTGAGTTGAATTTATACTGTCAGCAAAATTTTAGAGTATTTTAGAGGGGAATTTAGTGTGTTTATTGAATTGACGGAGGCTGTTTTTGTCATAATGATTGTCTTTGTCATTATCTTCTATATTTTGGGGTTAGAGTGTTGTTGGCAAAAGCAAAACTGGGAATATCCTCACTGACCTGTGCTAAGATGTTTTTAGGTTTTAATACAAGACCCCACCAGTTCTGCTGAATACTCCATATAGTGTTCAGTTCAATGTCTCTGACAATGAAGGTCAATTTAAGCAGTTTAACTGTCTTCACAACATAGTGATGTTATTAGTGTTAAGTTATATTTTAATATCCTGATACCAGAATCATAGTAATTTACAGCTCAATTTCTACCTCTCCTTTAATTTGTTTAAACCAGTTTTTTTTAGACCACTTTAATTTCATCAAAGGGGAAAGGAATCTGAGAGCAATAATAAATTAGACCAACACATAAAAGGAAATTTGCAATGTTTGTTTTCATGGCCTAGTGGAGATGAAGTGGACCAAAAAATCAGAAATCTGAATTCTGAATCTAGGTCTGTCTGTACTGACAAAATTAAAAAAGGATTGTATTGTATTATGGGAGTATTATGGTAAATTATGTTGGGGGATGATATGATAACTGCAGAAATTCTCACACCCTCATTATGGCTAATTTTCATTGTCAATAAGCAGACAGCTACATGAATTATAATTGATTTTAAGCAGGGCATCAACAAGCGAGAGCAGACAATAATGTGTAAAAAAAAACCAAACAAACAAATTGACATTATTTTTATTTTTTCATGTATCCAGTTATTGACATTGAATTTTGTCATCACTTGTTGATACACAGCTACTTTGACAATGTTCTGACAAAGTTAATGATCAATAACAGGACAGATGGATGAAAAACTGATATCAATTTGTTAAAGGGAAACCCCTTGGGCATTAAAGGGTTAATAAACTATCTCCTTTAACCCTTTAATGCCCAATAGTGACTTATAGATTTTACTCTGTCTAACGCCAGACGATTTTACTCGTCAAAGGGAAACCCCTTGGGCATTAAAGGGTTAAACCAATAAAGATATGGTTGTTAGACTTTTGTGACTGATGGAGTCATTGAACTGGTAACATAATTTTTAAATATTTTTTTTTGTCTGTCTTAGGTGGTTACAGTACATGCTGGCATATACACCCCACACCAGCATGCAATGCTATGATTTGGATAATGCAACCTGCTTCTCCCATCTTTAACATAGATTTTAAGAGTATCAGTGGACCTGTCCAAATGTGATTTCTCTACTGGTAATGGAAATTATTGCAATAAAGATATGAAGCCACTCTTGCATGATAATCATTTGTTCCTTGACAGTAAAGACTTGCAACCTGACCAAAAGTTGCCTACTGTAAGAGATTTGCATACTTAGTCAAATATCAATTTTACGATAACTGCAGAAATTCACGCGCGCTCATTGGTTAAATTTTATTGTCCATATGCGGACAGACACATAAATTTGAAATTCATGTGACGCGTCAGCGAGC
>JAHPZR010039745.1:0-14137 GCA_019787425.1 Platygyra sinensis | reverse complement strand
CCCTTTAATGCCCAAGAGTGACTTATAGATTTTACTCTGTCTAACGCCAGACGATTTTACTCGTCAAAGGGAGACCCCTTGGGCACTAAAGGGTTAACAGACTATCTCCTTTAACCCTTTAATGCCCAAGAGTGACTTATAGATTTTATTCTGTCTAACGCCAGACGATTTTACTCGTCAAAGGGAGACCCCTTGGGCACTAAAGGGTTAACCGAATATCTCCTTTAACCCTTTAATGCCCAAGAGTGACTTATAGATTTTACTCTGTCTAACGCCAGACGATTTTACTCGTCAAAGGGAGACCCCTTGGGCACTAAAGGGTTAACCGAATATCTCCTTTAACCCTTTAATGCCCAAGAGTGACTTATAGATTTTACTCTGTCTAACGCCAGACGATTTTACTCGTCAAAGGGAGACCCCTTGGGCACTAAAGGGTTAACCGAATATCTCCTTTAACCCTTTAATGCCCAAGAGTGACTTATAGATTTTACTCTGTCTAACGCCAGACGATTTTACTCGTCAAAGGGAGACCCCTTGGGCACTAAAGGGTTAACCGAATATCTCCTTTAACCCTTTAATGCCCAAGAGTGACTTATAGATTTTACTCTGTCTAACGCCAGACGATTTTACTCGTCAAAGGGAGACCCCTTGGGCACTAAAGGGTTAACCGAATATCTCCTTTAACCCTTTAATGCCCAAGAGTGACTTATAGATTTTACTCTGTCTAACGCCAGACGATTTTACTCGTCAAAGGGAGACCCCTTGGGCACTAAAGGGTTAACCGAATATCTCCTTTAACCCTTTAATGCCCAAGAGTGACTTATAGATTTTACTCTGTCTAACGCCAGACGATTTTACTCGTCAAAGGGAGACCCCTTGGGCACTTAAGGGTTAATACTGAAAAATGCTTCTACACCCACTACTAGTTGTGCTTGTATGTTGCAGAGGAGATGCAATGCCCTACACTGGACTCCAGATAGAGCAGTCTGGGTTCATGTTCTGGCCATTCCATTGTGTTTTTTAGCACGATAGTTTACCCTCACAAGCCTTCTCTCATCTCCACACAGGTGTATAAATGTGTACCAGCAAATTTAATGCTGGGGGTTTACCCTGTGACAGACTAGCATCTCTTTCAGGGGGAGTAGAAAATTATACTGTCTCCTAGTTAGTTAATGAATGCTATGGAAACAGCGATAAGTTATTGCGGTATGGAACACCTGGCCTAATGCATACATTATCTTACATGTGATGCGAGTCCATGATTATGCAATCTCAAGATCTCAAATTATTAGCCCGTTAGAATATCACAAGTCACTGCTTTGCAATACTTACCCTAGGAAATCAAAGTCGATGGCAGAGAAATGTGCTTGAACCAAAGCCCACATAGACCAATAAAAATGAGCTGCCTGTGTGATGATGAAAAAATAAGGAAATATGATTGCATGTTCATCTGACTGCATTAATTGACTTGGCAATAATAACATTATTTAACACATGTAAACTTGAATAGATTTATCCTCTAAAGGTTTTTCAAAACTATTTGCAATAATGATCATGGTAAAAGGAAATAAAGAAAAAAAGTTCTCTAGTGTAGAAATGTTACCAAGTCAATTAAGTATATGAAGCAGTTTTTCATGGCAGCTTTAAATGCCTTTATGGATTTAATTTCAGTAGTGACTTTATCTATTAAGCTATTCCAGATATTAGTCACTCTATGTGAAGGTGTGTTGGCCAGTGGCAGTTTTATATAGAGGTATTCATGACACGCCATATTTCTGAGTGGTACAGTTATGAATGTTTAATGCTGGAGATAATAATTTTCAGGAACTAATGAACGAGTTCATTCTTGAATGCAATTGCATTTGTACAGAATCCCTCAATTCAAGGTAATTAATGACGCAATTAAAGAGTCATCAGGAAACTTGTTATAACTATACCTGACTCACTGCAGTCATTTGCACAAAAAAGCTAGGATCACAATGGGGAATATGGAGTCCGACATGTCTCTTTCGTCTATCCAACCCACAACCGTAAAACAGAGTGATGTCAGACCTTTCTTTTCAAGGGCAACCTCGGCAACATTCATGGACTTGTTTCCTTGAGAATCATTTTGTTTAGCAGAGGCAGGGGAAGAATCACACACAATGCAAGGCATCACATTCCACTAAGCCTTGTAAATGTGTATTTGACTATGTTGTATTACATGTACGTGCAGCATTATAGAACTGAATTATTATTATTTAGTTGATCCTAAAAACTTACCAAGGTAAAATGATTGGCTTGTACATACAATTTTTCTATTTCTGCATCGGAAATTTTAGGGTTCACTTCACCTTTGGAACAGAGCACAATATTTTCACTATAATTACATTTAGTGGAAAAGTTAACTTTTATTAGTTCTAGCAGTAGTTTACGAAGGGAAGCAGATTAGGTCCATGTTTCAGACATTTTGGGAGGACATTTTTCCATCTCTGATACATTTTTGGTTGAATTGGCAGAGCAATACTTTGAGAATTTTTTTCTTGGGGCCAAGAAGGTTAACTTGCTGCAAACTCCAGGATTTCAATTCTTTTAAAAAAGTCGGCATCTCTGAGATTTTAGCACTCAGTGTATTTTGTTCATGCATGCATGTATATTTACCTCTCAACTTGGCAGCTTCTTCAAGATACACAGCAATCCATTTTAACTGATGCTCCCTTTTAGGATATAAATTGTAGTCCACTTCATCTACACCTGACGAAAAAATACACTAAACTCTCAGCCTCTCCTGACTAAATAAACATGTTAAAACAATATTGCTGATTGAATTCGCATTGGGAAAAACTGTGCTCGATATCTTAGGATTTTCCCCATGTGGACTGACCTAAGCCGAGAAATTGTGTGTTTGTCTTTTTCACAGTATTATTGCTTTGCAAACAACTTTAATTTGCGTTAAACTTTAATTAAAGCTGTTCAGTTCAAATCTAGCATTTTCATGCATTTGACATTTTGGGTACAAAAAGTGATTTTTACTTTTATTGCGCCCTATACAATCCTACGACTAGTAATAGTTATCACTAAAGCTGCCCCCGCTTTCTTTTATTTCTGCTCATTGAAACAAAAATATTGAACGTTATTGTTCTAGTCGGATACTAAAAAAAAAACAATTGTCTTGATATGAACTCTTTTTTATATAAGAATATATTTTGATGTGACATCTTGGCCTCGCTACGAAAAGTGGTGTCCAGAGCACATGCACAATGTGCTGAACGCGATCCAGATCCAGAAACCAAACACTTGTACTTGATAGCCTAATAAATTCTAAATAAAACGAAAATGCCATAAGCTATAATGTAAGAATAATACAAGAATATTTTCAGCCTAAAATCGGCGGAAAAATAAGAATATTCAGTCTGGGCCGGAAAAATAACATCCTTAGAAAAGAAAAGAGTGTACGAGCAAACGTATCTCGAAAGCACAACAGAGGTGAAATGTAAACAAAAGTATCGCGTTACAGTCGCCATATATGCAAATTAGAGTCAAGCTTTTTGTCCTCAATGAAAACGCCGCAAAACATTTACATCTGGATCCGTGCCGTAAGATTACTCAGTGAAAATAAGCCATCCAAATAAACGAGATGCCAAAGGAATATTTCAAACTTTATTCCTCCAGAGCTAACATTTGAGAGAACCTAAAACATATCTTGCAATATCAAGAGAAAAAAACTGGCAAAAAAAAACAGAGGTGTCAAACTCTGCAAATTACAAGCGGATAACAGCGGAAGCCACACAGAAATATGACCTCTAACGGCTTTACTCTGACGAAATGTCTCCCTGAAAACACAGGATTAGTGCTTAGCGAAATATTCAAAGATCCTCCGATCGTACCATACAAAAGGGGCAAAACTTCCTAAGCGGCTACTACACGTGAATGGGAGTCGCGCAGGCCTGTCACCTTATTGTTATCCTTGGGTAATTCTGACGATCGGAAGGTACTATACTGATTTAGCTATTTAGTCGCAAATGAACCACACTGGCCTCGAATTTCGATCTAGTATACTTCAGAACTCTCTGAGCTGTTTTTCCCCCAAAATCCATCTTCAGGATCTCTGAAAGCGTTTTCAATTTGTTTTAGATCATAATCTCGGCCATTTCGAAGCGAGCTAATTTAATCGAGCTGAAATAGTAATGGAGGCCGGCAAATACAAACGCTTTTCAGGGACGCTTGAACTCGAGATCTAAACCAAGGACAAAGCTCGTGGCAAAGACGCCGATCCCGCAAGTCCTCGCGCCCGTGTCCCTTTGCTGGCCTCCCATGAGCGTTTGCGGGAAAAACGTCGATCCCTTGCGGGCGTGCAAGCGATCAAATCGAGATTTTTTGCGGCTATATACCGGAAATACCTACATTCTCTCTTCTTCTCTCTCTATTACGCGGGGAGTCCTAAGGTGCCTCCTCGGGTTTTTGGCCCTCTGGGGCCAAAAACCCTGCGGGGGCAATAATGATGATACCTGAGCAGTATTACAGTTAGTGTATACTGCAGTACTAGGAATGCACCTCAGTGATTTTCAAAAATAACAAATCATAATTGTAACCAACATCAACATATCCAACATTAACAGCCTCACTGCAACAAAAAGTAGTGAAACAGTTTAAAATGTTTACGACCTGTGTGTCTTTCAGTCAGGCTTCAATTTCTATTAGTCTGAGTAGTTACGATGAGTAACTGCAGATGGAAGACTGCTTCAAAGATTTAAGTTAACCGGACGTGGATGACGACAAAACAAACATTGAAATATGGTACTGTAATTACTGTAAGATCATTGTGACGAAAGGCAATGTGAAATGGTTGATTGATAAAAACAAGATACTGTACAGAGGTTGTTGATTTTCCTTTGGGTGTCCACTTGTGGGAGCTTAAAAACAAAGGAAAGTCTAAGTCGTAATTATCCCTGAAAGTGTCCACAGCCGCTTACGGGAATGTCCGCTTACGCGAATGTAAAAATACAGAGTTTGTATGGGAGTTAAAATGGGGTTTCAAACAAGGCGGCGGTAATTAAGTATAGCCTCCCACGCAGACGTTCTTAGGCTTGTCACGCGTTCGGGAGGAACGCGTGACAAGCCTAAGAACGTCTGCGTGGGAGGCTACGGTAAGTAGAGCTGTCCCCTTATGAGAGTGACCATTAAGGGAGCTTCAACTGTATTAGTTTGTAGTGTTCTGTGTATTACACTTTTCTATTGCAATTGTAAAGAGCCTCTAGAGGAAGGTTGATTTGCGTGATTGTTTATTACATTGCAGTGGATGTACATAGTACCTGTTGTTATATTTATGATGCTGACAGCACAGCAGCCTGATCAACAAGGAGAAGGATCCAGTCAATAAACTACATGAGTACATTCATGCAAATATAATTGATGTTCTGTCACAGCTGCTCCTTACAAGTACAAGACTAGCACTTGTCATACCATTACATGTCACAAGTAGCAGTTTTATTGTTCAATTAACTCGGCACAAAAACTGCAAGTACACTTTCTGAACATCTAAGGGTGTCATTAGAAGTAGACCCGATACTTTTTACTGACATCCCCTGGTAGTATATAGCATTCTCACAGCAAACTAGGGTAATTTAGAAATAAAGTTCTAAGCTGTTTTGTTTGATTTGTTGCAATGTGTTGATGAGAACTTTCAGTAGAGATTCTTCTGATTTATAGTCAGAAAATCTGTAGCTTTCCAATTGAGTTTCCTCCCAAACAGTTGTCTTTGATTTGTGTTGCCTTCAATGTTATTTTTATGTGGCATATAAACATCCAACTGCCTCCTTCAAGCAGTTTTCAACTATTGCTTATACAGCCATGTAATTTTATCCATTTGGCAACTTTGCTTATTGAGAAATAGTTGTTGTGGACATGTCAGAGCTGAACTTTCTGTTTTTGAGCGACTTGCAATACTCTAGAGATTTCCAGACTGCAAACAAGCGCCTCTATCTTCCTGGTCTTTCTAGTCCAGAAAACAACATTGAACAAAATTCCAGGATGTCAGAGATTTTTGTCAAACTTTGCCTATTGAATTAAATATGGTGGGTCCCCATGTTTGTTTAGGACCAACAGCAACTTGTTTATATCTAATAAATCCCTATAATAGCACTGTGATAATAGTCAACTGCTTGCTAAATTTACATAAACTTCAGACGATTATTTCTTGTTCTACCCTGGGAATTGGTCCATATTATTTTACATGGAGAAATTTATCATTCTAAACAACAGAAAAAATGGTAGATCACTGGGCATGTTTTTGAGAAAATGAGGATTTACCTCAATGGCAAGGTGCAGCCGTGTTCAAGTCACCATTTTTTAATGTGTGTGCGTCAATCACGCCAGAAATTATGCTCAGTAGCGATGCGCAATGCTATGTCAGGGAATGACCTTAAGTAATGTACATGTACACCCACAAATTTTCAGTCACTGTCTGTATTGTGGCTTTCTCATATTCTGATAGGCTGTATGACAGGAAGAATCAAGACTCAATTTTATGGTTGAATTATTTATTATTGGCACTTGCCAGTGTACATGACTTGCATGCAAACTTAAATGAGTGAATTAAACTACTTAATTTATACTATTAATTAATTATTGAAATCATTGATAAATTATGATAACGTCTTTATTGTTCATTGGCAAGGTACAGTGTATGAACTAATAATTTAAGTAATAACTACAATGTAGATAAAATTTTTATAATTTATACTGTAGGAGCTGTTGCATATTGATTTCCCTTTATTCTATTCTTGATAAGAACATTTTGAATAATATTTTAAAGTTGCAGTACTGTACTTATTAACCAAGCACAAAAGCTGTACCAGAATAATATCACCCAAACAGTAGGGACCAAGCATGGTAAGGTCTATAATTTATAAAAAAAAAAAAAGATCAAGAGCTGCAATAACACGCTAGAAAAGCTTCAATATCAAACTTTGTACAGTACACCGTATTTCCTCGAATAATAGCCCTCCCTTGATTAATTGCCTCCCTCGAATAATCGCCCCCCTTTGACCGAAATATTTAAAATAATTGCCTTCCTCGAATAATCACCCCCCCCCCCCTTCCCCCACTCCTTTGTTATTTTTCTTTCTCTTATCGCCTCCCTCTCAAGTTAAATGTTGACATCCTGGGTAACAAACTAGCTTTCATTTAATTATTAACAACTGAATGGTTACAAAAACACTGTCTTTTGTACAGTTTTTCTTATGGTAATGTTCATGTAATTCCCTTTTTCCTTTATTACTTGGTACAATGAAACAAAATATTTAGGGCACGACCTCCTGTGAGAAATATTTGAAATAATCACCTCCCTCGAATAATCGCCTTCTCTCAAATAATCGCCCCCTTTTGGTGCGAAAATAGAAATAATCGCCCCCGGCTATTATTCAAGGAAGTACGGTACATCATTCAATGATGCACCCTCATGGAGTGAGACAGGGCTGTCAATAAGGGCCATATCCCAGAACACCTGTTACAGCTGAGGAAAAAAACGGAGCCTTGATGTTACAGGTGAACTGGCCTGTAGTTGATACAATTCACCCATAAAGTAACAAGTTTGCTACAGGCGTGAAGATCCAGGCTACAAGTGAATCAAAACTTAATGACAGTCCTCTGAGAAAAGTTAACTTCGCTTCACCTTAGAAAATGTTAAAATTGTTTTCATTCACATTTCTTCTAGTCTTAAGTTTAAGTTTTAAGTCTCAAAAACTTTGCTCTTTTTTCATGTTCTCCAAAAATTTGAAACTTGATGATGTACTTGTAACATAAAAAGCATGATTAAATCAGTTGTTAAATATTGTGCAGTCCTGCACAACATTTTTATCTACTCAGTATAACTATGATATTTAGGACAATTTGCTGTGAACAGATATCCACTTTGTTTTTTCCTTAAAAATAGATAAAAACTAGCTAATTTAAAAGTACATTTTGTCACTAATTCCAAAGGCTGTTAAGTGATGAATTAAGCCTTGTGATTATTTTATTACAGTACCGTAACAACTTTCAGTGACTACTGGTAAGTTAACAAAATACGACCATCAGACCAAATGGTCAAGTTCCATCTCTTGAAATTTAAAATTATATGGATGTGTAATTCTCTACTTGCTCAAATCCCATAATACACCTCTTTTACCCCCCAAAAATTTGCATAGGCATTGTTTTAGATTACTCTTGGGACATGTTCAGGAGAAATTGCAAACAATGAGTATGCAAAATTTTGGGGGGGGTTAAAGAGGTGCATTATGGTATTGTGCAAGTAGTGAATGGTACTTTATTGATTGCAATAAATAATTATTTGGCACTCTTGGTCATGTCCTTGTATATGTGGTACCTGTAGAATGCTTTCTTTCCCTGCTGTATAAGTGCTGCTGGGAGTTCTTGTCAATTAGTTATCATAATGCAGTGCCAAAAATTCATCTTTTCTTCTGAAGTACTCATTGAAGCGGGTTATTCCATACCTGATTGAGCCAAAAACAATATAAAGAGAAACATCTACAAAAATGATTTAAAATTTTATTATTTAATAATTTTTTTTTTTTTTTATGCACAGCACTGATGAAAGTTGAAACTTGACTGAACAGCAGGTTCCATCTCTCACACACCCCAACTCTTATTAACATTCTTTAGAAACAAGCTTCCACAAGTTTCTTTCAAGTCAGAATAACTTGATAAAAAGAGAAAAAATCTAATGCTTCCTCATTAATAATGAACCAGTAGTACTCATTGATGAAATATAATAATACAGTGTGCATTGAATCTTGCAGAATTTCTGTCAGTAATTCTTTTCAATATAATTATTTCCTATAATTTTATTAACCCTTTAATGCCCAAGAGTGACTTATAGATTTTACTCTGTCTAACGCCAGACGATTTTACTCGTCAAAGGGAGACCCCTTGGGCACTAAAGGGTTAACAGACTATCTCCTTTAACCCTTTAATGCCCAAGAGTGACTTATAGATTTTATTCTGTCTAACGCCAGACGATTTTACTCGTCAAAGGGAGACCCCTTGGGCACTAAAGGGTTAACCGAATATCTCCTTTAACCCTTTAATGCCCAAGAGTGACTTATAGATTTTACTCTGTCTAACGCCAGACGATTTTACTCGTCAAAGGGAGACCCCTTGGGCACTAAAGGGTTAACCGAATATCTCCTTTAACCCTTTAATGCCCAAGAGTGACTTATAGATTTTACTCTGTCTAACGCCAGACGATTTTACTCGTCAAAGGGAGACCCCTTGGGCACTAAAGGGTTAACCGAATATCTCCTTTAACCCTTTAATGCCCAAGAGTGACTTATAGATTTTACTCTGTCTAACGCCAGACGATTTTACTCGTCAAAGGGAGACCCCTTGGGCACTAAAGGGTTAACCGAATATCTCCTTTAACCCTTTAATGCCCAAGAGTGACTTATAGATTTTACTCTGTCTAACGCCAGACGATTTTACTCGTCAAAGGGAGACCCCTTGGGCACTAAAGGGTTAACCGAATATCTCCTTTAACCCTTTAATGCCCAAGAGTGACTTATAGATTTTACTCTGTCTAACGCCAGACGATTTTACTCGTCAAAGGGAGACCCCTTGGGCACTAAAGGGTTAACCGAATATCTCCTTTAACCCTTTAATGCCCAAGAGTGACTTATAGATTTTACTCTGTCTAACGCCAGACGATTTTACTCGTCAAAGGGAGACCCCTTGGGCACTTAAGGGTTAATACTGAAAAATGCTTCTACACCCACTACTAGTTGTGCTTGTATGTTGCAGAGGAGATGCAATGCCCTACACTGGACTCCAGATAGAGCAGTCTGGGTTCATGTTCTGGCCATTCCATTGTGTTTTTTAGCACGATAGTTTACCCTCACAAGCCTTCTCTCATCTCCACACAGGTGTATAAATGTGTACCAGCAAATTTAATGCTGGGGGTTTACCCTGTGACAGACTAGCATCTCTTTCAGGGGGAGTAGAAAATTATACTGTCTCCTAGTTAGTTAATGAATGCTATGGAAACAGCGATAAGTTATTGCGGTATGGAACACCTGGCCTAATGCATACATTATCTTACATGTGATGCGAGTCCATGATTATGCAATCTCAAGATCTCAAATTATTAGCCCGTTAGAATATCACAAGTCACTGCTTTGCAATACTTACCCTAGGAAATCAAAGTCGATGGCAGAGAAATGTGCTTGAACCAAAGCCCACATAGACCAATAAAAATGAGCTGCCTGTGTGATGATGAAAAAATAAGGAAATATGATTGCATGTTCATCTGACTGCATTAATTGACTTGGCAATAATAACATTATTTAACACATGTAAACTTGAATAGATTTATCCTCTAAAGGTTTTTCAAAACTATTTGCAATAATGATCATGGTAAAAGGAAATAAAGAAAAAAAGTTCTCCAGTGTAGAAATGCTACCAAGTCAATTAAGTATATGAAGCAGTTTTTCATGGCAGCTTTAAATGCCTTCATGGATTTAATTTCAGTAGTGACTTTATTTATTAAGCTATTCCAGATATTAGTCACTCTATGTGAAGGTGTGTTGGCCAGTGGCAGTTTTATATAGAGGTATTCATGACACGCCACATTTCTGAGTGGTGCAGTTATGAATGTTTAATGCTGGAGATAATAATTTTCAGGAACTAATGAACAAGTTCATTCTTGAATGCAATTGCATATGTACAGAATCCCTCTATTCAAGGTAATTAATGACGCAATTAAAGAGTCATCAGGCAACTTGTTATAACTATACCTGACTCACTGCAGTCATTTGCACAAAAAAGCTAGGATCACAATGGGGAATATGGAGTCCGACATGTCTCTTTCGTCTATCCAACCCACAACCGTAAAACAGAGTGATGTCAGACCTTTCTTTTCAAGGGCAACCTCGGCAACATTCATGGACTTGTTTCCTTGAGAATCATTTTGTTTAGCAGAGGCAGGGGAAGAATCACACACAATGCAAGGCATCACATTCCACTAAGCCTTGTAAATGTGTATTTGACTATGTTGTATTACATGTACATGCGGCATTATAGAACTGTTATTATTATTTAGTTGATCCTAAAAACTTACCAAGGCAAAATGATTGGCTTGTACATACAATTTTTCTATTTCTGCATCGGAAATTTTAGGGTTCACTTCACCTTTGGAACAGAGCACAATATTTTCACTATAATTACATTTAGTGGAAAAGTTAACTTTTATTAGTTCTAGCAGTAGTTTACGAAGGGAAGCAGATTAGGTCCATGTTTCAGACATTTTGGGAGGACATTTTTCCATCTCTGAAACATTTTTGGTTGAATTGGCAGAGCAATACTTTGAGAATTTTTTTGGGGGCCAAGAAGGTTAACTTGCTGCAAACTCCAGGATTTCAATTCTTTTAAAAAAGTTGGCATCTCTGAGATTTTAACACTCAGTGTATTTTGTTCATGCATGCCTGTATATTTACCTCTTAACTTGGCAGCTTCTTCAAGATACACAGCAATCCATTTTAACTGATGCTCCCTTTTAGGATATAAATTGTAGTCCACTTCATCTACACCTGACAAAAAAATACACTAAACTCTCAGCCTCTCCTGACTAAATAGACATGTTAAAACAATATTGCTGATTGAATTCGCATTGGGAAAAACTGATCTTAGGATTTTCCCCATGTGGACTGACCTAAGCCGAGAAATTGTGTGTTTGTCTTTTTCACAGTGTTATTGCTTTGCAAACAACTTTAATTTGCGTTAAACTTTAATTAAAGCTGTTCAGTTCAAATCTAGCATTTTAATGCATTTGACATTTTGGGCACAAAAAGTGATTTTTACTGTTTAATATATGTAATTATTATGAATAGCTTAGCTCTGTGTTGAATATTTACATTTTACATTGTTTTATGGTGTGATGAAAAGTTTGAAAGGCTTCCAAAGTTGGAAATTTTGGAGCAGTTCATACTCAGGGTCCAGATGGGAAAATCTAGACTGCTGGAACGCACATGATTAACCAATTAGATTTAAGGATTTAGGATTCCAGACTACTAAGAAGCTGGCGAAAAATGATAATTTTATAAACTGATCTGTAACCAGGTCAGGTTCCATGATAAATGTAAAAATGTTACACTAGTTGAAAGCTGGTAAAAACTAGAAATCTTAAAATCCCAACATTTCGGCTATAATAACATCAGCCTTCTTTATGGGTAATAAAAATATATTAAAATATTTTCAGGACTTTTCAAGGATTGATTTTTTCAGGGGCTCTAAAATTCACAGTAACCCCTACACTTCTAAGACCTCAATGTTAATTCTCCTTACAGTCTTCCATACTCTTCATATTTTTAGTTGAGTTTAACAGATTTCCAGTCCTGGAAAAATGCTAAGAATAAAATTCCAGGACTTTCTAGGTTTTCCAGGACCTGTATGAACCCTGTATTTAAGATCGCATACTTGCCTATAAAAACTGAATATATTAAAAATCTCTCGGGGCAGGTACATGCTGTCATTGCTGTTGAGTGGACTTAATTGCACATGTTAATTTCTCAAGCCTCTAAGAGGCGTGGGTTTCACCAACTTGTGCTGGTACGCAGTATTGTAGACAACTCCCACAAGATAGCATGACCAGAGATGATTAATGTTTGACATCAAAACTCAATTATGTTGACAAATTAAGACCCATGCCAATTGGATTACATCGTATAATTTTAATATTGCAGCAGTTTCAACTCTTGTTAAAAAAACAATAAACATGTGGATACCTGCATATTCGCAGAAGTGATTTCCAATGTCATGAGGCAAGAAGTTCATGCTGGCATACTCGTAGTCAATACTTAAAACAATGTCTGAACAAAGACAAATTACATTATCATGTAATTAGTGTAAGAGGAGGGTCAACAGGCTCAGCTGGAAGAAATAACAAAAAGTTTTAATACTACAATTACTACTAGTCTGTTGGTTATAACAATTCAATACCTGTTAATTAGGACTGACAAGAACAAAAACATGATTGTTAATGAAAACTGCCTCACATTTGCAGACAACAGACTATATTTAGACCTAGGCCCACATACGACTATCTCTTGGTAAAGGAAAGAGGAATGTGACACGGGAAAGAAGTCAGCACTCAGCAGTCTGCACACACAATATAAGGCGTCATATTTCAACAATAATTAATTATAGAGGGGGTAAGTTTTCTAAAGAATGTTAATAAGAGCTTGGGGTGCGTGTGAGAGATGGAACCTGCTGTGTCAGTCAAGTTTCAACTTTCCTATCAGTGCTGTGCATAAAACAAAAAAAAAAATTATTAAAATAATAAAATTTCAAATCATTTTTTGTAGATGTCTCTCTTTATAGATTGTTTTTGGCTCAATCAGGTATTGGAATAACCCGCTTCAATGAAGTACCTCAGAAGAAAGAGATGAATTTTTTAGGCACTGCATTATTGCTAACTCATTGAACAAGAACTGCCAGCAGCCTTATACAGCAGGGAAAGAAAAGCATTCGTACAGGTACCTTAACATATAACAAGGACATGACCAAGAGTGCCAAAAATAATTATTTATTGGCAATCAATAAAGTACCATTCACTACTTGCACAATACCATGAATGCACCTCTTTACCCCACCCCCAAAAATTTTGCAATAGGCTCATTGGTTTGCAGATTACTCCTGGGACATGTCCCAGGAGAAATCTGCAAACCAATGAGCCTATTGCAAAATTTTTGGGGGTGGGGTAAAGAGGTGCATTCATGGTATTGAGCAAGTAGAGAATGGTACTTTATTGATTGCCAATAAATAATTATTTTTGGCACTCTTGGTCATGTCCTTGTATAATGTTAAGGTACCTGTACGAATGCTTTTCTTTCCCTGCTCAATAAGTGTTGCTGGGAGTTCTTGTCCATTAGTTATCATAATGCAGTGCCAAAAATTCATCTTTTCTTCTGAAGTACTCATTGAAGCGGGTTATTCCATACCTGATTGAGCCAAAAACAATATAAAGAGAAACATCTCCAAAAATGATTTACAATTTTATTATTTAATAATTTTTTTTTTATGCACAGCACTGATGAAAGTTGAAACTTGACTGAACAGCAGGTTCCATCTCTCCACAGCACCCCAACTCTTATTAACATTCTTTAGAAAC